>JAAAYG020014459.1:0-21529 GCA_009936455.2 Tomocerus minor
TAGGTACATCATTTGTCATTTTCATAATGTTTGGAAATAGTCGGTCCGAAAATGGTTATTGTAAAAAGAGTCCCTCGTATAGTGTATTTTTGTCTTATCTGATTTTGCCCTTAGGCAACATAGGAACTACATCACAAGTAAATAGCTTAGACATTAAAATGCATGCAACCGCAGCAGCAGCAAAGTTTGTTTTAGTGCATTGCAGCTTGCAATATTGCATATACATAGAATGCACGTTCAAACTAATGCAATGCTCCCCGCACCAACAACAAAGAGACATGATTCTGATGTTTGACTATTTAGCTTTATATTACTAGTTTTGCCATCAGTAAGAACATTATTATAATATTATCATAATAGAACTTAAGGACGCTATTGTATAAATTGTATTTCAAAATATATCCCCTTATCTCTGGATCGCGCGATTTCAATTACAGAAAATGTTATTGTTACAGAAAATGTTATTGTTACAGAAAATGTTACATAAAATGCACTCTGACAAAATGAATAAGAATATTTTTTAACAATTTGCGGCAATTAAGCAGTTTTGTATAATTTTAAATTATACTGCCACGACTTTAAGTGAATATTGTCGATCCGATATCGAACTTTCACCCGTGCTTTCACCGAAAACTACATGAGGATATTCAATTATGGTAAAACCATGTAGCAAAACATCTTTTGGGTTACAATACAACGCAATAACCAAATAGTAGGCGCAACAGACACATGTGTGTCTGCATGTAAGCGTTATTACCGGCTGACTGCTAATAAAGTAGCTGACGAAAGTATTGGCATGGAACGCTATTATGTTGCAACTTTTTTGTTCTTTACATGTTTAATGTGTACCGTGAGGTCACTTACAAGTACATACACGTTTTAAAACACAGAATATTTTGTCGTGTGTTAATAGGAATGAATTAGGGTCACAACCGCAATCAAAAATTGTATTTGGAAGGTTACGGGCACGTTCGCAATTGAATTGGCTTGATTGGTCAAATGCAAGTAAGAATGTTTTTGTGACGGCTATTGCATATTGCATGGAAGGATTATTGATTTGTTATGCTATTGATTACCAGGAAATACGAAAGCATTTTAGTTGTTAGTTCTGAAGTTCGGATTCAGTTTTAGGAGTCGGAATCACGTGTATACTTTATTAGTGAGAAAATGGTTTAATGTTGGTCGTACCTTTTCCTCACTCAATATGGCCAAACTAGAAATAGCTAACAACAAATTAATCAATAGCAGTTTTTCTGAATTATTTTCAATCCAAAGCCTCCATCCAACTGAACACTGCAGTGACTTGATTTATTATACCCACTTTTCACTCAGTTTATTTTGTAACAAAGAGTTGTCAAATGCAATATTGTGAAGGACAGAAACTAGAAAGCAAGATTGCTTTCTTCAGCGCTGGGTTGCCTTGCCAGTTTTCACCATACCACCGTGAGAATCTGCAAATGAAAATAATTTCCTTTCATCGCTCTCTGTAGAACTCATTAATCGCAAAGTAAATAAAATAGATTGATTATTATTAGCGAATTACAAAGGGCCACGATTGAAGGTCCTATAGATGACTTTCACACAGTAACATCGAGTCATGTCGCTTTCTTTTTCTATGAGTTTTTCTTATGTATATTTAAAAACAGGGATGAATGAAGGTTAAAATATATTAATCAATATCGTAAAAAACCATGCGTATTTTAGGTGTGTCTGTGTCACGTCCACCAGTAGTAGCAATAACTTGTGCTAGCTAAATTTTAATATTGTGTTGTTTCTTTGCAGGTTCCAGTTCACAAAATCCTTAATATTCCTGAAACCATTAATGGATTATGAGGAAATGGACGTTGATTGCAGTCAGCCTAATTCGTCAGCCGTACAAGACGTTTGTACTAAAGAGCAACTTCCACTTCCCGATACTAACGCTTTAGCATGGGGAAACACTCTGAATGGAGAACTTGGACTGGGCCCTTTAGAGGAGGAAAACATCTCATCCCCTACGCCGATCCAATTCTTGTCCAAAATTAGATCAAGTAAGTATCCTGTAATATATTTTGATTCTCATAGTTTCTTGTTTATGCGGAGATGTTATTTAATCAGGAGGAGACGTGATATGAGTGCTAAAGTAATATGGTTTATTCATAGTTGCCTGTGGGGAATCGCATACATTGTTTGTCTTGGAAGACGGAACTCTTTGGTCAACAGGATCTAACGACCATGGCCAGTTAGGACACGAACAAAATACAACGGCTCCGCAAAAAGTAGAAGGACTTGAAGCTCGTTCTATCGTTTCTGCCAGCGCTGGATTTGCTCACAATTTGGTTATTGATTCATGGGGGACTCTACTTTCTTGGGGCTCGGATTCTCATGGTCAAACCGGTTTGCAGATTGAAAGCCAGGAAAAACTTGTAAATCGTCCTAAAGTGGTTAAATCTCTTGCGGCCAAGGTTTGTTTCCCAGTTATTATTCGTATAGAATCTTTCCTGCCGATAAGACAATAATTTGTTACTAATTGTTTAGAACGTAGTCCAAGCCTCCGCCGGCCACTTTCACTCCGTTGTGTTGACGAATTCTGGAGAGATTTTCACATGTGGATCTAATTCACACGGACAACTTGGCCTTGGTTATGCAAATGGTCCAAATCAAAAGAAATTCTGTCAAGTGGAGGTTTTACTCGGCTTCCCAACGGCTCTTGTATCTGCAGGTAAATAACTGTCTTCATAATGTATTCATATCTGTTCCAGAAATTTGAAAAATTACTTTTGAAAATGCAGGTGGATTCCATTCCTTCGCACTAAGTGTGTCTGGTTCAGTCTACGGCTGGGGTAAAAATAATTATGGACAGCTAGGCATTGGTGACAATGATGATAAATGCCAACCCACACAACTAAATACTCTAAGATCACTACGCATTCGCTACATAACTGCTGGATCTGAACACACAGCTTTTTTGACACAGGTGAGCGTATTTACTTGCTTTACTCTATGAGAAATACTGTTTTTTTTTAAATAATGACTTTATTTTAAATGTAGGATGGAGGTGTTTTCACTTGCGGCAGCAGCATGTACGGTCAACTTGGGCATAGTTCCTTCTCAAATGAAGTTCTTCCAAGAAAAATATTAGAATTCGGATCTATTGTTTCGCAAGTTGCTTGTGGTCGTTGCCACACTTTGTGCTTGACTGGCGACAGATTATATTCTTTTGGACTCGCATCAAGTGGTCAATTAGGATACCCAGGGGGAAACAGAAATGCTCCTGCACATGTAAGTGACAAAGCATTGTGTTTGTAATTATAATTAGCAGCGTCCCTCAGCTGAGCATTTCGTTTTCTCTTTTATGCTACTACCTGCATATAAGCTTAAACGTCAGTTAACTAATACATGTTAAAAAAAAACTCCGAGACCTCCTGTTACCATGTAAAAGAGTACGGAAATTGGGGCCTTGAAGGGTTTTTTATTAGTATCTATTAATGTACCGACTTTATTCTAGGAAACTTTCACCAACTTTTACTACTACTGATAGTGTTAATAGTAATGAGGAAAGGGAAAATATTATTATAACTGATGTGGGTACGATGAGGAATTATTTCTAGCGCAATGAAAGAGAAAGTAACATGCTTAGTTGGTACATTGTCACAACTTTCTTAAAAGTATAAATACATATAATAAATCTTAATGTGACTTTTTAACATTTAGGTAAATGGTGCATCGTCGTTGCATTCAATTTACGCTGGAGGAGATCAGTCGTTTGTCCTTGTTCAAAGCAAGAATGGGGTGTCCAGCTCCAGTCTACACAGTTGTGATTACCGTATTTATGACCCTCAGAGACAAATACTTATTATTACTCAAGATTGTGTAAATCAGATGTGTTCCGCAGTAGAACCCGTAGATCAAGATATAATGAAATACGCTGAAGTATTATTTGCTTCACCCTCTTGTTGGAATGCTTCCTTTTTAGTTGCCAATGGGGAACCATGTACCTGGAAAAATATCGGAGTTGATCTGAATCTGGTAAGCTAATTGCTCTTGATGAACTGGATGTGATGACAAGTGTTCTTAATAGAAGTACTTGATAAATAAATCCTTTTTTAGGCCGAAAGAGTGCTTTCTAGACTAAGCACAGTAAAAGCACAAGGCTTAAGAGAGCTGATTGATCAACTTTGTTACAATGAGCTTTTACCAAAATTGCCTCATCAGCTACAACATGTAGAAATTCTACGTGTGTACGTTTTGTTGCCACTTTTACCTACATTTTATTCTGGTACACCTAACTTTCTATATGCAATTCCCATTTATTTTAATTATAATTTCGATCAAAGTTATATTTCTATTCTTAATTGCTATATCAGTGTCATGAAATCATCAATTAAAGTTTTTTTTTGTTTTCGACAGGTGTGAATCCCTTGTTGCCCATATATTTTGCCGAAAGACTGCAGTCTATGTCGCAAAAGATGGTTACGGTGGTTATTCATTGGTTGTATAATGCGCCTATAGATCAAATTGTAAGACTTATCTCGGTCTATAAGAAAACTATCATTTCCGTCCTAGAATCTTCCAGGAGTACTGCACAGGTAACAAATTAGACAATTTGTGTTAGTTACATTTTTAATGCAAGATATTACTAACCTCAAAAGTGATTGATTTTCTTTGTTTGCAGAAGGATCAAACTTGCCGAAACTGCTTAAGCTTTCTAGCTCTTCTAAATAACTTGAATAAAGTTTTCATGAGGTTGTCGTATCATACGTTCACAATTCCTCAACTAGCGTCCAAAGTATGTCAATTAATATTCCTTCAAAAAAACGTCAGCGTTTATGAAGCATTGAGTGTTTCATTATTTCTAAATTTTCACACTATTTCCAGATTGAAATTCGAATGGATTATTATAAGTGGCTTTCACAGAAAAACCAAAAATCCTCATTTGCGTTTTGTGATTTTCCGTTTGTGTTTGATGCTCAGGCTAAAACTGTCCTCTTGCAGGTAATTGATGAACAGATTATTCAAATATTTAAAATTGGAAAGTAATATTATTGGAAAAGTAATTATTTTTTAAATTATCTGACTGTGTAGACGGATCAGGCCTTACAGATGCAGAGTGCAATGAACCAAGCAGCTTCGCAATTGAGAGGTTATTTGCTGTTTCCTCAAACTGTTGATCCTCATGATATACAATATCTGATTCTAAATGTAGACAGAAGCAATTTAGTTCATGATGTGATCAATCAACTTCATTGTCTGAATACTCACGATTTAAAGAAACCTGTAAAGGTATTAAGAAACGGAGACTTTTTTAAATTTAATGTATAGTAATTTTCATGTCTTCCTTTTCAAGTATGATTTGTTATAACATTTGAACTTTTGTAATTAGATAAAATTTAAAGATGAAGAAGCGGAAGACGCTGGAGGAGTGAAAAAAGAATTCTTCCTACTTCTAATCAAAGAAATACTTGACCCAAAATATGGAATGTTTGTAAATTATGAAGAATCAAGACTGATATGGTTTAACGATTGCTCTTTCGAAGACGAAGTGATGTACTTTCTTATTGGCCTATTGTGCGGATTAGCTATTTACAATTTCACGATAATAAATCTTCCTTTCCCACTCGCCCTGTACAAAAAGTTACTAGAAGAAAAAGTAGATTTGAATGACTTAAAGGAGCTAAACCCATCAGTTGCTCGATCTCTAGAACAGATTCTGGAATATACGTAAGACATCTTAATTCCAGAGTTTCCTATCAGTGTCAATGAAGGAGAAAGTTCGACACTGCCTGCATAGTAATTCATTTTATGTCTTTTTGTTTGTTTCAGAGGTTCTGATTTAGAAACTACGTTTTGTCTAAATTTTGAAATAACTCGGGAGTCGTTTGGAGAAGTTCGAGTGGTACCTTTAAAGGCTGGAGGATGTGAAATAGCAGTGACTCAAGAAAATAAAGTTGAATTTGTGGATCTTTACGTAAATTATGTAATCAATCACTCTGTTCAAAAGCAGTTCGAAGCTTTTAAGCAAGGCTTTCAACGAGTTTGTGGAAGTACTATTTTGCAACTGTTTCATCCGCAGGAGCTTCAAGCAATGGTAGACAATATTAAATTTGAATCATTTTTACGGTTAAAGGATCAAATAATTAAATTTATAGAATTACAACAAACATTTGTCAATTTCTAATCAATATCACTACTATTTTTTGATTATAACTTTGTAATTTGATCCTGATGACGTCAATAGTTAATCGACGAAAGCTCGGTTGTAATTTAATAAATGTAATTATTTGAGCCTTTAACCTTGTGAAAAATGATTTTAATTATCACAAAAGGCTGGAAAAACTTGAAATAACAATATTAGATTTTCAATAGACAACTTATTATATAACTTACTTATGAAATATTGGTTTCTTATTGTTTGCATTTGATTGATTAGGTAACTGGGAATGAAGATTACGACTGGGGAGAGTTGGAAAGAAATTGTGTGTATAAAAGGGGCTACCATTCTAGTGATCCTGTAATTAAACGGTTTTGGGAGGTTTTTCACTCATTGAAATTAGAAGAGAAAAAGCAATTCCTCCTATTTTTGACTGGAAGTGATAGAATCCCAATTTTAGGGATGAAGGCCTTAAAAGTAACTACAAATAAATTCAGAATTCTTAGCTAATTGCATTTAGAGGCTGTAGTTTTAATTTTTTATATTTTCTCCTTAGCTATGCATACAACCTACAGGGGATGACAGATATTTGCCTGTTGCTCACACATGTTTCAATCTTCTTGATTTGCCTCGTTATCAAACAAAAGAGCGTATGAAGTACAAACTCCTTCAAGCCATTCAGCAGAACCAAGGTTTCTCACTAGTCTAAATAAAAGTAAGTTCTCTGTCACAATTTATTTGGCAAAAGGAAGAAAACGGAAGTAAAGCATTTATGGTCACATCGATTGTCTTTTGAATATTGTTGCTCCGTGGTCAAAGCACTGTATTCGAACAACAGTCGGTCGCCGATTCCAATCCTTGGTCCATCCTCAACAATATTGTACCTTGCAAAAACTAAGTAGTAATTAATTAACAATTATTATCATCAAAAACTCCTTGCCCATTTACAAAATTTTACAGTTAAGTCGTCGTCGTCATTGAATTGTAAATTGTCGTAATAATAGAGCATTTGCTAAATTAAATTGTAATGTTATCTATGCAGTAAAATAATCACAACCCTCTCTACAAAATACAAACATAATGGACTAATAATTAAAATGACTAATTATTATTTACTTTGTGAAATGTATGTATTGTGAAAGAAAATATTATTACAATTATGCAAATATAATTTACATTGTTTACAAATGAATCCGTGATTTTTCAGCTTTATTATTCTCAGTCAATTAGGTTCCTTTTTCTGTGCTTTTGTAAAGGCCATGTAATGTAAAGCTAAAAAGTTATGTATAGTAATCTTAAATCAACGTAATAGTTTCTTGGCAAGCACCTAAAATATGCGTCAAAAATGTCTAAATAGAATTACTAATACTAATAACCTAAAAGCTTACATTTGGCAGAAGGATTGGAGCTAATGAAGTGTTAAGTAATTGATAAATTATTAATATTATTCATAAATTGTGAAACTTACTTTGTTATCAATTTACAGACGAATAAATTTTAACACGGTACCATTTCTTAGTGTACCAGAATAAACATATGCCTGGTAAATCATTTTCACTATTTTCACAAAACATGACTTAAAAGTTTTATTAAGTGCTATATATAATTGCCGTTCTAAACAACATACCATAAATTAAATTTTAAAACTATCTTCTAGATGAAAAGGTTACACTTTTGTATTACTTTTTCATTAAAATTAATAAAAGATATGCGGCTAAAGGGACAAAATGTATTAGTTTTAGGTTTATTGCATAAAATTCCATTTATCTATACTATTTTGGTTGATTAAATTTGCACTAGCTACTCAATTTTAGTATAAAATAGTTTTATATAACTATACCACCAAGTCAGGATTCTATCATGTTCCGTTTTTGCTCTATGAGAGTAATAATATCCGAATGTTCACAAGTAATGGCATAATCTAAAGGAGTTTGTCCATCAGTATCACAAATGTTAAGGTCAGGGTTGTGCAGGAGAAAGAGTTTACATGCTTCTATGTGACCCCGGTCGACAATCCAATGGAGAGGTGTGAGTCCTTCGTCATCTTGACAATTAATATTTGTCCCACTCTCAAGCCAGGTCTTAATAGCTGGAATATTGTTATCTTTTGCCCATTTGAAAATTGATTCATCCTCGTTTGCGTCATCCTCTTCAACACGTAACAAAGTGGAAACTGCATTACCAAGAGATGCTTCATGACCACCCTGGGATTTTTCGTTCATATCTCCTCCCGGATCATTGTCAATTTCCAAATTGATATCGTACAATTCTTTTGCTTTGTCAATGTAACCCTGCATAGCTTCCTCTTTTGAAATCTTGGACATTTGCTTCCACGCTGACCATTTTGCTTTCCCCCGAAGATTGAACAAACCTGGAAAAAGACAAAAGTTCTAACATTTTTCTGAAAATTCAGATTTGTGATGCAGACAAATTTATTGTGTACAAAACAGTTTTAAGATCGCAACCCGAAAAATAAATTATAGCGAAAATTGAGGGCACTGAGCAATACCAGGTTGGGGTTCGTTGCATGGACCTATAGTTGCTACTTTGTAATAAGCATACAATTGCAGTAATGATTTATCGTCCACTTTCTTTCCAGTTCCTCCCGTGGCATTAGCCTGAACACAATCTGCAGTTCGGTTGAACAATTTCTCCAGGTCACACATTTTTTGGGCAACTAAATTTGAGGCACTTTATAAATGATTGTATCGTCTTAAAAACTACAATATTGTGAATGATACTGGTATCAGCACAATATGTGTCGATTTTTCACTACAGGAAGATTAAAGATTAATTCTGTATGGAATAAAATAGCGTTTATAATAGTTAAACTTGCAATTTTCGAGAAAATAAGCAAGAGCTGTACAAAATTAAGAGGAAGATCAATGTTCGAAGTCACTTCTTCGGAAGTAATAAATTGAACAGGAAAGTTTCGCGCTGTTGTGCAAACAGTGGTGAAAGTCTATTCATGCATCGTGGTATTTGCAAAACAGCAGATTACAAGAAAACTGCAAGGAAAATTTATTTTTGTATATGAAAGTCTTGTTAGTTTGTAGTTGGAAGTAATTTTAATTTTAAAAAAAGTTTCAAGTATCTCAGACTTAATTTTGGGGACAAAATAATATTTCAAAATGTCTAACGAAAACAGTCTGTTAGATGTTACGTCCAACCTCGGGTCCGTAAAAATAGTCGTCAATAAATTATATGCCGAAAAGACGAAAGAAGAAATAGAAGAAATTTTGCAGAAACAGAATTCCAGAAAAGTTAGCCCGTTTGAAGCGTCAAAATTAGAAAAGGAGGCCAAGAAAAATTGGGATGTATTCTATAAACGGAATGAAACAAGATTTTTCAAAGATAGACATTGGACTTTGAGAGAATTTGAAGAAATTTTGAACTACAAGACTTTCACTCAAGGAGAAAGCACTGATGTTAAAGCTCTTTCCCCTATGCTATTAGAAATTGGTTGTGGGTGTGGAAATTTTATATTTCCACTTGCCGAAGAAATTCCTCACTTAGAAATTTTCGCATGTGATTTTAGTCCTCGAGCAATTGATTTTGTCAAGTATGAACTTCATGAACTTTAATTAACTATTAAAACATTTTCTCGGAACATATTAACCTTTGATTGGTAATTACTATGAAAAAATTCAAATTTGAATTTTGTCGTAGTAATTAGAGAAATTACCAATCAAAGGTGTGTATTTCAAATAAATTGACCTATGGCAGGCCTTGGAGTTTGGCTGTTCCTAGAGAAAAGTGCATATGAATGTAAATCCGACAGTAATCATGTATTTATGTTTACAGAAATCACGAAAATTACACTAAAAGCAAAATTACTGCATTTGTATCGGATATAACAGAGGATGAATGTTTTAAGGACCAAGACAGATTGCTTGAAATAAAAGCAGATTTTGTTTCCATTATTTTTGTAATGTCAGCCATTTCTCCGTCTAAACAATTGAAAGTTATAGAGAATATTTCAAAAGTAACTAAACCTGGAGGGCTGGTATTTTTCCGAGATTATGGTCGTTATGATATGGCTCAACTGCGATTTCAAGGGGGGAAGAAAATAGATGAAAATTTTTATGCACGCCGCGATGGGACGAGGTATTTCTTTGTTTGTGAAAATACTCATAGTTTTTAATGTTGATAAATGTATGTCGTATGTAAAACGTTATGGTCGGAATTGAAGGATACAATTTTTATTTCAGATCCTACTTTTATGAACCTGATGAAGTTGTGTCCATCTTTGAATCAGAAGGACGTTTTAAGAAACTCCAATGTGAATATGTAAATCGTCGGACTGTTAATGTTAAGGAAAATATCGACGTTGGAAGAATTTTTGTACAAGGGAAATTTATTAAAAGCTAACAGAGCTGCTATGTTTTCTTAACGTTTATACAACCTTAAAAGTATTCTAAATAAAACAAACTCCAGAACCAACTTCTTTAAATTTTGTACATTAATGCGAATCCTGATGCTTCTCTTCTGTAATAAAGTAGCATACATTATACAGGTATTTACAATATTTTTACTAGACATAGGTTGCCAGTTGTTCAATCAACTACCTGACGAGATTTGGTAAAATTAAAGCTTGGTATATTTAATTATTATAACCCCATCCACAAAAAAATAAACTAGAGAAACGCAAAACGCTACGGTTCAATTTCAGCTAATTATTTACATAAATATATAAACGAACAGTCATCCGTAAATATACGTTGAGCACGCATCACGCATCTTTAGTGTTAACTTGGATGACTCTGTGTAAATGAAGGTCATGACTCTCACAAATATTGTAGTAGTAACGGAAAAATACGAAAAAGTATGAAAATAATAATTATAAAATTAGTCTACAACATAATGTAAATTGCATACGCATGGGTAACAAAAACAAAGTGAGCAAAGTCTTCTGTATGATTTTATGTATAAAATTGCAAATTCTTCCGAAATCAAAAGCGAAAGAAACCCCTCTAGAAATACTGCCTGTTATTTTTTCAAATCTCTTGAAGTCATGAATGATGCTGGTATAATATTGAAGCCGAACATGTCCTCTTTGTTACCAGTTATCCAAAAAGTCTAACCCAGTTTTTGGAGTGACCTAAAAAGGAATAAAATTTTCAAAAATTTTGCCTAATAAAAGCTTTGAAATTGCAACTGTGACTAAATGAGCATAGAGAGAAAGATATCTTACAATTTTGCAAGGGCTGGAAATGTCCACCACAAATTCTTCCGTAGATTTTTCTTTTGAAATTTTGGAGTTCTTATCTTTCTCCGAAGGCTTTTGGATGGATGTAGTTGGTTGAACACTCTTTTGTGATTTATTAGGTTTTATGGCTTCAGATTTCTTTTCAGTTTTCTCTGGTGCAAGTGGAGCGGTAACTTTAACAGCCATGCCAGGAATAGGAACTTTCGGAGGAGGAGGTGGCGGAGCCTTTGGTTTGCTCACCTGAAAAATAACTCTTAAAATTATTTTTTGTTTCCTTCAAGACATTCCAAAATTTTCAAAATTATGACTAACCTTTTGAGTTTGAGGCTTAGAAGGAGCGGATCCTTTGGCATTGGCCTTATTCATTTTCAATTTAGCTTGTAATTCAGCAATCAAGTCAGAATTTTGTTTCTGCTGAGGTAAATTAGATTCCTCATCCGCATTTTTATTGTGGTTTTCTTGGGATGGCGCGGCTTTTTTAGGTGGAGCAGATGAACCCATAAATCCCATTACTGGAACACCCATGAAGGCCATTCTAGTAGGAGCCTTGGACTGATTGACCTGGTTTTTGTTCATTTCTTTTTTCGGAGCGTCGCTTTCAACGTCCGTTTCAGGGCAGGAATCGTAATCGGATTCTTCCTCCGACTGTGAGCCTGAATCAACACTTTGCTGTCTATAATTCTGATGATTTTCTGTAATGTGCTTGGTTTTAGACTTATGTTGATGTGTGAGCAGAGGTGGTGGTAATGCTTTGACAAACTCCCCAAGTTTGCAAATATTTGCCTGACTTTGGGTACAGCAACTGTACGGAACAGAATGTTCGTCAATCCAGAAACGATTATCATCGTAAATGTACTTCTCTGGTTTCTTTGGGCAAACAGTTAGTAACAAAGCAGAGATTTGATCTTGGTCCAAAACCGGATCATCGTAATAAACCGGCTCTTTATTATCGTCAGAATGCATTGTTTTACTAGGACGGACGGGCTTTTTATTCTTGACCACATCATGAATAAGGTGCTTATCCAAAATCGCACATTTTTCACTGTAAGTCAAATTCTGGGGAAATTTTACAGATTCCTCCACTGCTTGAATATCTGAATAAATCTTTGATGAAAGGGAATTCATCGTAGCAAAATACATTGCAAATTTTTCCGGAATTATGCTTGAAGACATCCTGCACGAATCTGAAATTGAAGAAACCAAACTAATTTACAGTAATTACATTTAAATGCACTTAGCTCTAATTAATTTTCATTTATCCTAGTGGTAATTTAAGTATATTTTAACAGTTATTCAAAAATAATGCTTACTTCACGTGAACGCTTTTATAACTGCTAAACAGTAGCAACAACTGCTACAAATACAAAAGTACACTTTTACATTAGAGTAAAATGAACACTCTAGTTGAGATTCGGACTGATTCAATGAAAGATTCTTTTACAACTCCTAGTATAAAAATTTCCTTATAAAACTTCTGAAACTAAATTACGTTTGTAACAACAAATGATGAGTAAACACAGTCAGTCTGTTATTGACCGACTGAGTGTTGGTGAGTCAAGTAAGAAATCAAAACACAACTCAAAATGATTCTCCTACCAAGAACTCTACACTCTACATCATGCTATGGTGATGCTATGCATATAATGGGGGTACTCACTACATATTACACTACTTTTATACAGGCATACTCAAAGATCACTCATCTCTACTCTTACTATAAAGTATAAGCTAAGAGTAAATGTAATTTAGATTTCTCTCAACATCAGAATCCCTTCTCTCCATTCTATTCCTCAACTAATCATCAATTCTTGCAATTGCATCTTTGCATCTGCATCCTTAAACACTACACATATAAAATGTTTATATGTAAAACTGTAACTGCACATGCATATATGAACATAACATTAAATCCTCTATGAAATTACTAGGAGCAATTATACTTCATGCTATTACATCCATCTATTATACACAGAAATTACACACAGGTACATACTTTGCATTTTTCCTTTAAGCGATACTATCGTAAATTCCTTTAGCGTGAACGAACTGAAGAACTGATGAAGATTCTTCGTTCGTTGCGGTCTGTGAGCAAGAGAAGATTTTAGGTTACCTACTTTGCCTCTATTTAATTTTAGTTTTTTCTACACAGCCACATTCATTCACCGACTTTTATAGTGAAAGGAGGAAGGATAGAAGGGCAAGGCTAATACACACACGGAATACAATATCATCGGGAGATTAGCCTGAGTTAAGATTCTATAGCTCTTAGAGTTTTCATTTAGGCCAAAGATATTGCTTTCGCATAGAAGAAGCCATAGGAGTCTTCATCGTTTAAATTGATTTTTACTGACTGTTCAATTCAATTCACATTCTGAATGAAGCCAACAATGTTAGCTCCATGACAGACTCACATCGACTAATAATAAAACTATAAATCATAAGCAATAAGATTTTTTTTAGTGCTAGACAATGTAATACTATTACTGTATAAAGAGAATCAGAGGGATTGAAGAGATTGAGTTGCATGAGGCAGGTTGAAACAATTACGATGCATATGGCTACAGAGTATAGATACAGGTCGATCTTTGATCTTACTACTACTATGATTAATAGTATGATAACAATAATGTTACTGTACTGTTACTCAATTCATGTACTTCTACTCCGATACTGACATACCTTTAAAAACCAAGCTCCTTATATAGAACTTTAAGGCTCCTAAAATGATGTGTCAACTAAAACGAGTGTCTCTGAAGAATTTCAATGTGAACAACCAAAAATAAACATTGTGCTGCGATATTTGAATTTCATGAGGGCTGTTTTGTATAAAGTATTATATATGATTTGGTTAAAATAGTTAAAATGTAGTGTCTAGTGAGTCAAGTCTAATCTATCTATGACACATACAAACATAAATTTAACCTACAAATGCGCAAATTGTGGCAATTATCCTATTCTTTGTAGACATGATGAAAAACACGGTTTCATTGCTTGAAAACATTCGTGCGATATGTAGCAATGTATGTACAGTTCACCTAGAATTAAACCGCAACCTCAAAAAGTAATTTGCACCTGAATTTGTTTGAATCAAGCTGAATGACTCAATATAATCTTGAAAATCTCGATCCTCGATCAATCAAATAAATGTCCATCTCTAAAATATTATTTCAGGTCTATTTTCCTTATCCCTCATAAAAGAGTGTTAGGGTTAGGAGGTAGGGGTAGGGTTAATTTGGAATAAATAGGTCAAGGGGAGTATGAGGCATCCACGTCACGTATATCAAACACAGAGAGAACTATATTGAACATGATGATGATACGTGTATTATGTATACAAGTATCATAAGTATTAGATCTATAAATCATTAGGAATTTATGTAAAATTATTTTTTAAACCATCAGGCACATCATGTAATTGTAGTTCGTACATTGTGATATGAAATCAATAAACGATATAAAATGGGCTAAAA
The DNA here is from genome assembly GCA_009936455.2 of Tomocerus minor. Taxonomy (NCBI): domain Eukaryota; kingdom Metazoa; phylum Arthropoda; class Collembola; order Entomobryomorpha; family Tomoceridae; genus Tomocerus; species Tomocerus minor. The sequence continues at coordinate 14,810 of JAAAYG020014459.1, forward strand.
GCGGAATACTCATAATCCAGTCAGGATAAAATCTTGTTGAGCTCTTGCAGTGGTTGAACTTTGAAAATCGATATAAAAATCGTTTTACACTGATCAGTGTAGAACTTGGGAGACCTGAAACAAAGACAGGAATTTTCATAATGGTACGTACCGTCTACAATTAATTTTTCGAACGTTTGAGGGGATAAATGGTTGGTTTGGTTAGGTCGGCTTTTGTTCTTCAGAATACGTCGATATGAGCAGGTCAGGCTAATGTATACGTGAGCTCTAGCTTTAAAAGAAAAGTTTGAGATTTCAACCTGGAGAACAACAAGTAAGATAGTTGAAACAAAGGCTCGTGGTCGTGATGCTCGTCCACTTAAAATTAGGATAGTAATTTCATTTCAAACGTTTTAGATATGTATTGAATGATTATGTGTTTTTGTTCTTTTCCGAGTATGTCTGCTTTCTGAACTGTTTCACATACGTCGATGGAACTTGTGAATTTTGAGATTCCCACCTGGAGAACAAAGGGAGTCTGAAATAAAGTGGTAATACTACGTACTATGTACAGAAAAATTTTAACTTTTTTGAAGTGTAAAAGGAAGGACACCTTCGAAATTCGGCCATTCTTGAAACAAGATTCTAAGAAGCAACAAGTCTCAACTTGGATTATCCCATTAATCTTGGACAAAATTTCGGAAATCGGACAGTCGGACCGTCATGGAGCTTAGAGAATTGAATATCAGCAAAGCATGGGGAATCGCTTACAGCTCTTTCACTCGAAGGGTAATATTATATTTATATATTATATTTTTCAGTGAATTTATTTTATTTTTATTTTCAAATATTTCTATTTTCTTAGTTGGAATACAAGAAATATGGTACAGTATTTGGAAATATTTTTCGTTCTTGCCCTACAACATATTTACACCATTTTAAATTATTTTGCCCTTTTATAAATATATGTTCTTGAATTTCAAATATTTTTATCTAATTTTTTGTAGATATACATGACGGATATGGATTCTCATCGAATTGTCGTTTATCACGAGGATGGAAGGGTGGATAAATATTTTGGGAAGCTGGGAACAAATTCTGAAGAATTCTGTCAACCGACTGGGATTGCAGTTGACGATTTGAATCACCGACTGGTAATTACGGACAAGAACAATCATCGTGTTTGCTTCTACTATATGGACGGGGAATTCCTTTTCAGCTTTGGCAACAAAGGATGTGGAAATGGAGAATTCAATCAACCATGGGGTGTCAGTGTGTCTCCTAAGGATGGAACCATCGCCGTTGCTGACTCTCGCAATCATCGTCTCCAAATTTTTGACTCTTACGGGAAATTTCTGAAAACGAGCTGCGCTTTGGACTTCAAAACGGAATTCATCAATCCAAGGGGAGTTTCTTTTGACAAAAATGGTAAGTCAAGTTTCAATTTCCAAGATGTGCTAACACCTGGTGGACGTTACTTTATTCCGTGCGAGCAACACGAAAATGATGCTTTAAAGAAAAGAAACTACTTGTAAACATGAAGATCAATGACACTGACTGCGCAAGGTATTTGTTACACAACCATAATAAATTAAAAAGTCATTTTTACGTATTCTTGAAGAAATAGAAAATTATTTTCAGTAAATAGAACCGATTATTTCTATTTTCGTTTGATTATGGTTCTCGATAATTGATTTACATCGGAGGATAGACATAGTAATTTTGTAATTTTTCGTCTATACAGGGGAGAACATCTACGTGACGGATTTTAAGCTTCAAACCATCGTCAAATTGGATATTGACCTGACCAGTAGCACAACAATGTTACCTCAAGAACTCAGTCTCAACCGTCCTCAAGGAATTGCAGTGGACACAAGTGGAAATATTCTTATTTGCGATTCTCTGAACAACTGCATTCGACTAATCAGTCCAGAAGGAAAATACATGTGTTCAATTTTTGGCAAGGACTCTTTCCTGTATCCTTTAAATCTTGCCGTGACTGCCACTGGAGAAATCATCGTCGTCGACTCCAACTCTAATATTGTGATATTTTAGTTTGTTTTTTATCTCATATAGAGTTTTTTATAAAATTGTTATTTGTTTGGTTATTTAAATAATTATTTATTTTAGCTTCGATATTGCAGATACCTATTTGTATTCGTTTTGTATTTTTAAGAAAAGAGAGCTTTTATAAATCTCGTGTAGTCATGCATCTGAATTATTGTAAAAATGTACATTTTCTTAAGTGTATATACATAGTATGTGGTTTGAGTTGAAATTATATTTCTACATATGGAATTTGTTATTAATTTTACTATTAGTAGTTTGATACTAGAATTACATGGGAATTGGGGGTTAGTAATTGTAATAAATGGAAAATGTTTTGTTATTTGTTGATCTTCTGAAGTAGTTGCATAATAGTTTTATTTATTGCAGTAATAAAAGTGGTTAACATGAAAAAGGACACGAAATCATTCATAATACTTTGTTTGAGATTCAAATGTTGATAGCAAGTTGTTTTTCCTACTCACACATCGAAGTGTTAGCGAACTATCATTACAGAGAAATAAACTTCTGTTATTTTCCTAAATTAGTAATTAGTATTCGCAGTCTATAATATATTGATGCTTAATACTGCTAAAGGACTAGATATTTTACAGAATACAATAGTTGGGTTGTTTGGATGCAGCAATCATTTTTGAATAAAACACTCGATGAATTTTCTTCGGAGATGTTGGGAGTTCATCAATGCCTTTCTCATTTTCATGCTTGTCTCCACATGGAAAAAACTCCCTTCCGGGTTGCAATTATAGAAAACTTTAGCGTTGATATTTTTAAGTCCACCAAGAACATTGACATCTTTAGGGAACTGAGAAATTTTGAATCCTTCACTGGCAAACTGTTTAGAAAGGGAGATTGCTACAGCATCGTAGATCATCCCACTAGACTCCACAGTTGGACTGAGAATCAAATCACAGTCTAATTTATGTTTATTGACATCAAAAGCGTGGAGTTGAATAAGTTTAGGAGATGCATAGACGGAAGCCACTGCTTCAGTAAACGAGTTAAAGAATGAATCTGTCTCCCTTGCAAGATCAACACTTTTCCTATGCGTCGTACTGATAGCAACTGCTGAGAAATCTCCTTCCAAGAAAAGTTGGCATGCAATTTTCTCTGTGAACAAATCCGATGGTCTGTGTGGAGCTTGCAGAATGTTCTCTGATCTGTAACTGTTTAATTCTTGACCATCTTCCTTCAACTTGATGACGTAACAACCGTGCCCTTTAGGAACTGACTCTGAAAGGATACCCAACATGTATCTTCCTTCCTCCACTTCTTTGAACGAAAATCCCAAAGAATTCCATTCTAAACTCTCAAATTCACTCACTTTCCGCTTGGAAAGCATCAGAGTGAAAAGCCGCGTCCCTTCATCTAATTCAGATGCACTTGGTTTTTCGTAATGCACCGATGAGATATAGTCCTTCCATACAGCCTTCTCTAAACCGGTTATCAATCTTTCATATTTTTCATCATACGCTTCCCCATTGCCACCGTTTGTATTGTTTTGCATCTTTAAGTCTAATATTTTGAAAATTTTGGTATATTTTTTTTCTCACGATATTTTTGGTGAAGGTATTTCAGCAGTATTTAGACATTATTTCAAATGTCCTATTTTGTCTAATAAATATAAAATAAGTCCTCTTCTGTCCACCAAAGTCAACGGGGTTAATAGGCAACGCTCAATTTAATGCAAGAATAGGACCATATTTCAATTAATATTTCCAGTTTTCAGTCAAATATTCCACACTCAATACTATAAATCAATATACGACCTTTTTACACTGCAAATATGAATGAATATACTACTGAGGAAAATACTACATGATCTGCAGGCCTAGTACTTTCACCACATATCTATTATCGATGTAACTATTATTTCTCACTCAAAGGAAAATGATTCACCATTTCTGTTCCAGAATGAAATCGAGAAAGTGAACCTCACAAGAAATTATATAATTGTGTAACCGTGTCGCAAAAAAACAAGATAAATTGTAAGTTCAGTCTCCAGATTTCTCCAAGCTGTACGAAACTGGTAAAAATGGTTCCTATTAATTCCTTTATGTGTAGCACACACCTTACGTGTCTGAAACTCCACTTTGCTCAATTTACGTATACTTCTGGTCGTATGGCTTGACAGTAGCAAAGGTAATGGGGAAATAAAATGTGCCTGCTCACAACTTTCGTGTACAAAATTCTGAAGGGTCTATATACTTCATAATATGATGGAATACGTTGTTGTGATCCTTGATGTAATGAGCGTGAACTTACATATTGATTTTTCATGGCCAGAGAGGGTCACGGACAAGATCCTTGTGCTTCGGCTCATATAACGCATCCTATATCACACGGTAGCACGTACAATTGTAGGAAATGAATGAATGCATTAGCAAAGTTAGCATAACTCCTTGGATGGATGAATCAGTCCTTGAGATGAGACATACTATGCTACTATTTATTATATAACTATAAGAACTTTGCCCACTATGTTTTCTTGAGTAGCAATAATATTAGCATCCACCTTTATTTTTAACCTGAGACGAAAATCCCCCGGTTATTCTACTCCCTTTAGACGTGTACTCTCCAAAGCAGAACGAAAGATGTTACATTGGAAGAGTTGAAAGATGAATTACTTGAATATAAGGTAATATTGATGTATAACTAGTATATGTTATATGTAACGCATAAAATAAGTATGAAATCATGAAGTGAAAGTAAAGTCATTTATATAATATACGATTTTATTATTGCATAACAAAATGCAGTCTGCAATTCTGTACATTTATATGGGTTTATATCTATAAAAAGTCATAAAAGAATAAAAATCTTTTCGTGGACTCGGAAGATGGGTGTTCTGTACACGTCCACACGTCTATCTCTATAAAATTATGTCCTAAGAAAAGATCATACATGAAATAAGGTGTAACTTGTAACAGTAGTTCTGTAAGCGCCTTTAAAGCATATAAAGGATAAAGGTTTGCTGAGAAGATGAGCTAAAGTTTAACTTGTCTTTTTGAGCGCTACTCTTGATTCAACTGTCGTTTGAATTTGCTCACTCTCTTCTGCGTTCATAGCTCGGGAATTCGGAATTTTGTACTAATTTTGATTTTCTTCCACATCTGCAATAAGAAATTTTTAGAGCTATTACCAATAGTTTGTACAAATGCTGATGGAAATTTGATTTAAACACGCAATAAGGAAAGTTATCTAAAAGGTACAAATTACGCAAAGACAAAATTACAGTTTAGTTAATTATTAAGTCCACATAATTAAATATGTAACATTTTATGCAACTGCAGTTGTTGGTTTTCTATAGACACTGTTCATGTAACATTTAATTATTATTCTTTCATTTAATATTTCCATTGAAGATAAAACTAATTGATTGTTGCGGTTTTATTTAACAGGAGACTGGAGATTAACAGTTTGTAAACTTAAGATAAAGTCCTCACATTGAAGATGGCGAAGAGAAAGATCACAGATATAGATCTTTACGATCTTTTGGAAATTTTGTCTTCGGCAACAGAGCAGGAAATCAAAAAAGCGTACAGAAGGAAAGCTCTGAAATGCCATCCTGACAAAAATCCTGACAATCCTAAGGCTGCTGAATTGTTTCACGAACTTTCGGCTGCACTTGAAATTCTGACGGATCCCAAAGCCAGGGAAGCATATGACAGAACCCTAAAAGCTAAAGAATTAGCCAAACTACGTACAAAGGAATTAGATGCTAAAAGAAGGAAGTTGAAAGAAGATTTAGAACGAAGAGAAAGAGAAGCCAAAGAATCGGCGTCGTCCTCATCATCATATTCTGCTAAGAACGGTTTGTCCGACGAGGAAAGATTACAGAAAGAAATAGAAAGGTTACAAAAAGAGGGTTCAAAGGCTTTACGCGAAGAACAAGAATTAATTCGACAACAAATCATTAGTGAACAACAAGGAAAGTTTTCATACGTTGAATCAGTAAATTCCCGAAGTTCAGTAGAAGATAACCCGAACGTACCTCGGATCAAAGCAAAATGGAGCTCGTCACTTTCTTACGATTATGATAAAATTATGTCCGTATTCAAGAAATATGGGAAAGTGAATGAAGTGGTCGTTCTGAAAAAGTCTGCCTTGGTTGAATTCGATAAGCAAATGGAAGCAGAGCTAGCATTTACTGGAGAATCCTGTATAAAAGACAACCCATTGAAATTAGAATGGATATCGAAATATAAAGAAAAGAGTGCTCCTACCCCTGCCCCTTCTAAACCAGCCTTCCCCTCTTTTACAAATTCAAATATACAGCCGAGGGTGCCTGCTAATACTGACACGTCTATGAAAAGTTTCAATGATTTCGAAGCGATGATCTTGGAAAAGTTGGCCGCGGCTGCTGCTGAGCAAAAGAAAGCCGCCTTAGCGAAAGCTCCTGCAGAATCTTCATCGACGCCAGAACAAACTAATGGAAGTGACGCAAATTGTAGTAACGGAAAATCAGAATGAGAATAAATGATTTTTATGCGCGTTTATTTATTTTAAACAACAAATATCTATATACTTTATTTATCTTTTTATTTATTTTTTGTTTTGGAAAAGTTCCACTCTTCAGTCTGCATGTGTAATAGTATTAGCAGAGCCTATAGATACTATAGTCTGTGAAGTCTCTGAAAAAAAGTAAGTTAAAATGTGTCTAGTTCACGCGAAATT
>JAAAYG020014470.1:0-21526 GCA_009936455.2 Tomocerus minor
ACTTGCCAATTTAGCCGGCTAAAATGGCCTAGTGGCTGGCTAAAATCTAAAAAAGCCGGCTAATATCGAACACTGGTTATATATCACCTGCACAGCTCTCCATTTTTCCACGTTTGAACAATTTATGATTCCAATTATTACAACGTGCCAGGTAGGCAGATACCACGCCACGCGGTACGTTCTATTTGTTACGTTTCGGACATACTAGATGGAAATGCTGTCACAGATCCATACGGCATACGACCCTCAGGGATCCTGGAGGAATGGGCAGTGAAAATGACAATTTATTTTGGTCATTAGTTCTTGAGTTATACGAGAAATTGAGATTTTACTATGAAAATACCTTGGTGAGGGTACAACAAGCCTTAAAATTGCTTTACTCTCATTTTTGTCTTGGTAACCTAATAAGTGCTAAAAAAAATTAAGTAATAATACAAAATTCCTTACGTTAAAATTTTCTAAATGTTATAATTGAAATTCGCTTTTCCATGTGCTATGAAAATATTTCTTGATTTTGCATTCAATATTTATTTAATTATATCACGAAACGTATGTTCTATATGCTGTCAGCTCAATTAATTTTTCTGCAACAGATTTAAAATTGTCTGCGCATTAAAAATAATGAGTTGGACTGTAGCATGATGACCAGAGAAAGGAAAAGCAGGCCAAAATTTATTTATACGCTTATTGGTCTGATCATCCTGAAAACTCAGATCTTTACGAATCCCGTAATCAGGCGCTTGATTTTTCAGTTTTATAGTGGCTATAAATGCCTATTTTGGGTTTTAAGTACCTATAAATGCCTATTTTGGGTTTTAAGTGCCTATTTGGGTTTTAAAGTGCCTTTAAGTGCCTATTTTGGGTTTTAACTGCTAAGTACCAGTTAGGCATTTTTTGATTACAACAAAATTTTGAAAACCTGATTTTTAGTTAGCATTTAGAAGGGACGATTGTTTGTAACCTATACAGAATTGGTCCTGATAAAATACACCGTTTGGAGACTTTCGGGTAACATTCGATACCACCTTTGTAGGTTAGGTTACAGAAAGTCCCTAGGCGGTGAAGCGGTGTATTTTATCAAGGCCCCCTGAAATTGTCAAAATATTGAATATCCGTTTAGATAATATTGTGTTCTGTCTATGTCAAAGAATTTAAAAGCAAATTGGCTGTTTGGCTTGCTTCCCAAGTAAATATTCAAAACTGTGGGCTTTATTTGCAATCAGAGAATCTCATTTTTAGATGCCTATTTTTAGTACCTATTTTGAGATTTTTAGGGCTTATTTTCCTGCTTTTTTGAGTTTTATCGTGCCTGCTTTTCCTTTCTCTAATGATGACATGACATGACTAATTTTATTTAGTAGGTACATACATTTTTTGCATCACAGTTCTAGCATGAAATAAATTGGGACACATGTTATTCCATTGCAGGAAAATAATTATAAATCACACTTCATACGGCGGTAATTACAATCGCGGTAACCTCGACGATAGGCGTGCGTGAAAATTGCTCCTTATAATTGTAATTATCAACTACACTTTCTCCTAGGTTAACTGGCTGCTGCCATCGGGAGCAGCTAATCACCTCTCTGAATTCGTAGTCCATGATTATCAAAGAGTAATGTGCTGTCTTATTTTTCTTATCTGCTCTCATTTATTGAGTTCATATTTATTCGTACCTTATCATCACCTTACAAAGGGTTTGAATTATGCCACTTAGCCAACTAATATTTCTTGATCATGAACTTGCATAAAATAATGTTTTTCAATTTTGACTTAATCTCCTACTATGTGGGTAAGCTGAAAATATGGAGCAATAAATTATTTGGGATTGGGATTGATGCCACCATCACTACACAACAAAAATATTTTCCCCACTTCCCACATGTCTACGGCTGTGCCGAAATCCTGTCAACTGCAAAGTCAACTCACTAAATCACGAGGCTAGTCAAGCGAACGTGTAGCTGCCATTTTGATTTTTATTTTTCAGTCTTGAAAGGAGGACCAAATAATTTGAAAATGGAGGACAAGGAAATTACAAAGAATCTTGTGTACTTAACAAAGAACCTAACGAACCTACAGGACGTCCTAATTCATTTGATGCAGGAGGAAATTATCTCAAGAAATGAAAAGGACGAGATTGTAAGTAGATTTTTTTTAATTTATAACTCGAATAACTCAAAAACTAAAGAACATAAAAAGATTTTTAATAGACAAGAATTTTTTTCCGAAAAAAAAATGAAGTGGTTTTTGGAAAAATAATTCCAGTGACCCAAACATTACCTTAACACAAAGTTAGAGCTTTAAGGCTCTCCAGGATCCTGGAGGACTGGATGGATAAAACGGGAACATTTTTTGTTCATTAGTTTTTGAGTTATGATGGAAATGGTGAAAAAAAATGCTGATTTTGAAAAATTCCTGTGACCCAAGATGTGACCATAACAAAAAGTGAGACAATTACGACCATCCAGGATACTGGAGGAATGGATGGTGAAAACGAGAACTTTTTTGTTCATTAGATTTTGAGTTACGCGAGAAAACTATGAAAATAGCTTGATACTAAACACAAACCTTAAGTGATAATTAAATAATTCTTGACTAAGGTTCCAGTACACCTCAGAGTGCGTCGGTACAACCGACCCTCGATGATTGCACGGAACCTGAGACAAGAATTATAATTATGTGAGTGCTACACTCCGTTTCCCATAATTACAGAGTATAACGCGCCGGTTATGCGGAGTGGGCGTGAAACATAAGTACATATTCATGTCATCCTTTCTTTTGTAGATGCTGAGTGGAAATACCCCAATGGAAATTAACGACAAATTGTGGGCCATAATTCAAAAGAAGGACTGGCTGAGAGTGAGAGATCGATTCCTAGAAATTCTCCGACGAACCACCAATGAACATTGTGCAGATGAAATTGAAGGAAAAGATAACCAGGCCACAGACAACGAAATTATCGAGAATCTTGTGTACTTAGCAGAGCACCTAACCAACCTGCATGGCATCTTAAATCATCTGCAACAGGATGGAACTATCTCGAGAGACGAAACGGAGGAAATTGTAAGCCAAGACTTCTAATTAAAATTATATTCAGAATAGAGATGGATTATGCAGAATTTAACTTACGAAGATATGATTTTTTGTAGGAGAGTGAAAAGACATCATCGAAAAGAAACGACAAATTATTGTCACTAATTCAAAAGAAGGACTGGCACAGAGTGAGAGATCGATTCCTAGAAATTCTCAGACAAACCAACAATGAACATTGTGCAGATAAAATTGAAGGAAAAGAAGGTCTATCCACTGCAAACATTCGAAATGAAAGTCAAAATGAGAGCGAAAATTCAACAAACACAACAACCCAGAAATCTGAGATCCATAAATGTGAGAATATCCAAAAATGGTGGCCAGATGAAAAGCCATTGATAGAATCTCTCCACAAAAGAAATCACGGCAACAAATTATTAGTCGAGGAATTACACGACAGACTTCAAAAAGACAAAAACCGAATGGTCGTCCTCTGTGAGTCTCCAGATGCTGCCAAACTGACGGGAATGGGTGGAGTCGGGAAAACGCTCACAGCCAAATGGTACGCCCACCACCACAAAGAAGAATATGCGCACATCTTATGGATCGATTGTGGCGAAGATTCACTCAAAAAATCATTTGAAAAATTGACGCGAGCCTTGGACGTCAAAAACCGAAAGGAATTCTCTGATGTGGAGGAATTCGCACAGAAAACTTTTCTGTTCTTATCTAAATTCAAATGTTTGTGGATCTTTGACAATGCGGAAAGTTATCAAGGTGAGGACGGGATTTTCAAAGTTCTTCCGAAAGGTCAACCAAACTTTTTTTGTTTGATCACATCACGAAGTCGGCAGTGGGGCTTCAGAAATGGACTCCCGATATCTGGCTTGCAACTTGAGATCTTTAGCAACGAAGAAAGTTTAGAATTTTTTAAGGGGAATTTAAAGGAAGAAATTAATCGGAATGAGTACCAATTAAAAGAATTGTGTCGGTTGATGGGGAATCTTCCTCTGGCTCTTCAGTTGGCTGTAACTGCCCTGAATACTCGCAAAATTGACTTGCAGAAATACATAGAAAAAACTAGTGCTGAAGATTCTGCAGTCATTTTGGAAACGAAATTCGACGACTACGAAAAAATCATTAATCAAAACATGAAAATATCCTTAGACTTGATTTTAAAGGACAAGAAAAATGGGAAATTAGCGTTCGATATTTTAATGGCCTTCGGGTACATTCGACCGGACAACGTCCAATCAAAACTGTTCGTGAGAATATTCAAATCAAAGGTTGAAAATTTGAAGGAAGCATTTGACCTGCTTGAGAAATATTCCTTGGTCAACAGAACTGGGCTTTCAGAATTTCTTTACGACGACGGAACGTTAAACAAGATTTTGAAGCGAGACAAAACAAAAGTTGAGATGGACGTGCTAAGCATTCACCGACTATTCCAGCAAGTCATCCGACACAACGGGAAACACAAGGAAAAAAAAACTTTGAGGAAGATTTTTGGATGTGAGGGATTCATCGACTACAAACTAATTCCCTTCACCAAATATGCAGATGAAAAACTGCAGAAAGAGTTCCCGAAAGTCAAAGCACAATTACTCGCCCAAGAGACGCTGAAGAAATTGATGAAGGAAAAGAGATTCGATGAATGTGTGGAATTGACCAAATACATTCATCAAGAACTAAATACAAACACAACGAAATTGAATTATGCGATTTGTCTACACTTGAACGGACAAGTGGAAGAATGTGTGAAGACTGCGGAGGAATTCTTGGCAAAATTACCTTCGACGGTCAAGGATGATCAGTTGTCAAGAGCCATGAACCGAGTTATTGTTTATTTACACACAATCAACTTTCGTGTAGACTACGAAAGAAATTATTATCTCATGGATCTGGAGGAAGAGAATAACGACAAATTAAGAAAAGTAATGAGAGATTTGTTACTCTTTTCTTACCTTCGACTGAACAAGATTGACGAGGCCTTTGCCATCGCCCAACAAACAGCCAGCCAGTCACGAATATTGTTCATCCTAACTGCAGTCGTGGCACAAAAGAAATTCAAGGACTCTGTCGAATTGTCGAAATTGATTGATGAAGAGTTAAAGACAAAGACAACAAAATTGAATTACGCGATTTGTCGGCAGAAGAATGGACAGTGGGAAGAATCTGTCGCCACTCTCAACGAATTGGACCAACAAGAAATGAAAGAAGAAATAGAATATAAATATGATTGTGTTGAGCTTGGTCTGTTGAAATTGTACAGAGAAGTGTCGAGGGAGTTGGTCGGAGGTCATTTGTTGCTGGCTGTGGGGACAATGGACAATAAACAGAAAATAGAAGATCTTGTCAAAAAGAGAAAACAATTCATAATTATTCGTTCAGTTGAGAATTTGGGTCTTCTCATTCGACTTGTCCATTCCCATCTCATTCATTTCAATTACTATCTTCTTAAGGATAGATGGAGTTCATTCATTGCCTTGAATTTGAATGTAGAAACAAGGGAAATCTATTTGAGTCGTTGTTCGCTGTCGTTGGATTCTTTTGATCGACTCTCTCCGGAGGAATTGACTTTATGGAGAGTGTCGTTCTTTCGTGATGGCCAAGAATTGGAGGAAGTGAAGGTCAACGACTTCTTCCTCTTCACAAACATCAAACGGCTGACACTCAGATGTACAGATAAGAAGAATCTGATTCTTGATTTGAGTGGAGACGTCTCTGTCGACCTTCTTGACTTAAGGAAAGTGGAGGTGTTGAACTGGGGTAGCTGCCACTGGAATGTAAAGGAACTAAAATTAAATTATATTCCATTTGTGGAGAACACGCGCATGCAAGTACAACAAATGAAGATTTATTGGTCTTCCTTGGATGTTTCCTGTCTGCCTCCAACAACCCTAAACCTAACTATCATTGGAAAGAGCGAAGTGTTTGTAAGTGGAGGAGTGGAACTTCCAAACTTGAAACTATTGACATTGGAAAGGATGTCTGATGTTGGTTGTTTGTGTCATTTCCACTCAGCCCCACTCACTCACATTCACTTTGATGGGAGTGAAGGAGAAGTGAATGTGGATCTGCTGCCAACAACTCTCACTCACCTGCGAATAACTAAATCTTATGATAGAGTTACTCGTGTTGTTGGTGGAGTGAGGAGAGTGGACAATCTCACACTCGAAGACTTCTCTGTGGAACGAGTGGAGAGATGTTTGAGCCACTTACACACAGACAATCTACTCGTTTATTATTATCATCCAATTGAAGTGAAAGATTTGGTGAAGATGATGAAGAACGAAATCCGAACAATCGCCATTGGTCCAATTAATTGGGACAAAGAGAGCTTCAAGAATTATTCTAGTAAACTGGACAGAAAGGCGAAATTCTATTTACTGGAGAGAGGGAGGGGACGGGGAATGGAGAGGGATGAGTTTGATAAATTATCAAAAGACTTCCATGATAATTAACATAATGAAGATGACTAGTTGGGCTAGGGATTGTAATTTGGTTGTAGGGTTGAGTGGAATTGATGGGAGGAAATAAATAAATTTTGCTTTTCATATTTTGGGATGTTTGTTACTAGATAAATAATTATTATCATCAAATAAAATAGCAGCCAATCTTTTAATTTTGAAGATCATACTACATCTTAAGGAGCATGGACTGCTTAAGCGTCTTGGATAAACTTTTCTCTTCCTCTCTGGCATCAGGAGGGCCCAGTGCAGCGTTTGCCAACAAAATCCACGAATATTTAGTGTTGATGGAAAAGGTATACATACTCCACATCAGTTACTTCATAAATGAAATACAAACACTCCCCTTCATTTCATTTACGCACACACCAATCTGTCTAAGGAGCCTACAATACACATACATATTCTACTTATACTTTCCACACACATATAATCACTTACTTCAAAATGCTTAATTTTATGGAATTATGGCATGTATATGGTATGTATTTCTATGTATAAAGGAAGTATGTAAGTTCACCTATGCATCAGATCATCCCAAGCATTGATTTTACTCTCATTTTTGTTTTGTTGCCCTAATAAGTATTAAGTAATAAAATGAAGTAATAATACAAAATTCATTATAAGATTTTGTTTACAAGATTTATAATTGACATTCGCATTTTTGAGTTTATTGAAAATATTTATTGATTTTGTATAGCATTTATTTTTTCACTTGAAATATTTGTTTAATTATATCACGAAATGTATGTGCTATAAACTGTCAGCTCATTTAATTTTTCTGGAACAGATTTTAAATTGTTCTCGCATTAATATGTAATTCTACTGCTAAGTATACTGTCGTTGCACGAAATAAATGGGGACCTGCATTATCCCATTACAGAAAAATAATTATAAGTAACAACCAACCGCCTTGAAAGCTTAATCAGCCTTTGAATTCTGCGTTAATGCGCCACCTAAAACCAGTACCAACGCCGGCCATAGGATGCACTAAGACACAGCCATAAACTGCTGTGTGCTTCGCAATAACTTCGCACTTTCTGCACTACTGTCCCTATGCACATCTACCAACAATAAAATGTTAAAGGTGGGAGATAACACGAATGGCTCTGTTTTATTTACCGCGTTATTTGTAGCACCAGTACAATACAGTACTCACTACTACTCACTCACACTCAACTCGATCTATCTACACTATACTACTGCCGTCTCCGTCTCTCTTTAATTACCGCCTCCGACTCCATTCAGTCAGCTTCGGCTGCTGCAGTGCTGCATGCAGGGAACAGGTAGAAGTACGTTGCAGAGAATGCATAAGTAAACAGAGGAGTTGCTGTCTATACCCTCATCGAACGTTATGCAGATTCAGATTCAATTTATTGACATGTCATGCAACTCCTCTATACTCCTCTATAGTTACGCTTTCTATCACTGGGTTTTAGTAAGCGCTGTTGTCGAAACCTTCAATTTTTTCATTTTAGATCCATTTCCGCCACTGTATCCTTCTTCCAGAGTATATATATGATAAAATTCCGTGGTAACAACTAACACTTTATAGGGCGGTAACTACAATCGCCGTAATCTCGACGTCGCGCGTGCATGAAAAGTGCTCCTTATAATTGCAATTATCAACCACAAATTCTCCGATGTTAATTGGCGGCTGCCTTCGGCAGTAGCCAATCCCCTCCCCGAATTTTTCGTCCATATATAATTACCAAAGAGTAATTCACACATGTCCCAAGCAACACACATCCATGGGCCTTGCCATTCCCTTTGTAGAATTTCTACCTGTGTCATTGGTTCACCCCTCGCCACTGGGAAAAGCAAGTATTTTATCTTGGCCCTTTAGGCCCTGGTTGGCGTGGCCGGGACTTGAATCCCTAGGAAATGCACGGCAAAGTGTTGCTGGCCTAGGGTGGTGTTTTCAAATGGCCCAAGCCTGTGAAGCCCCAAACCCCCGGTTAACAATTGGCAGCATTTTGTACACCCTGGGAAATTTCTGACCAAAGTACAACGGCCCCATGTAAGATTCGCCATGCACAATTGTGTGCTACATTCTAGTCCATCATGAGAGGATAAGTTGGGCTAGAAATGATCGCCATCCAACTAAAGGCACAATGGCGAAGTAAGGGAAAGACGCAGGCTGAAGTACAAGGGTGAAGTTGGACTAGGTTCCATTCCTGGTTCGGTGGTGAGCAGTATATAATACTATTATTTCCATAATAAGAATAAATAAGATAAGATTATACAGACTGTGCAGCGACTAAACAACAGCATAGCACAGTAAATTTTTTCTTTTTCATTGGTAAAATGTCCATGGCTGGCCATGAAATCCACAGGCAAGGGCCAGAACCAATGGACCAGTGTCGGGGACGCGGACATTGGCGTCAAAAGGCCAGTAAAGGTGTCCAGGAGTAAATCTGGGTGTAGCCCATTGTTTGTGTGTTGCTTGGGGTGCTATCTTTTTCTTATCTGCTCTCATTTATTGAGTTCATCAATTATGTGTCGTTTATTTATTGGTAGAAAGGGTTTTAATTCTGCCACTTAGCCAACTCCCATTTCGTGACCATGCATCCCCGTATCAACTTAAAAGTTATAAAATAATGTTTTTCAATTTTGAATTAATCTCGTACTATGTGGGTAAGCTGAAAATATGGAGCAATAAATTATTTGGGATTGGGATTGATGCCACTATGCTACCATCACTACTTTATCACGTCCTCTTCCCTACACCCTCTCCCGAAACAGAACAAAGAAAAAGCCATAGAAAGAATACATAAACATAAACATCTAAGTCAAATCAAACACTGATCAAACAAATCTGACTACAAAATCCCAATCAATTCAACAAGTGACAAAACTTGTAAATAATTTCTGATTGGTTTAGTAATAGTAATCATACATGGGCAAGAGGGTATTTAAGGGTGTTTATGAGGGGTCTGGAGAGGTAGAGAGGGCTACGGAGGGGTCCACGAATTAAGATGAAGCTGTTCAGTGCCGAAGGCACTGAACAGCTTTTTTTGAAAACTTTTGCTTTATTTTTTAAAATAAAGCAAAAGTTTTCAAAAATTATAACTAGTATAAAAATAATTACAATTTACACTATAAATTGAAAAAAAACTGAACTATTTCTTCTGCATCTACAAAAATGTCGGCATCCGCCTCCTGAGATATACCCTCCTCCAATTCAATAGCTACAGAAGCCAAAGTGGTGCCCTGGAGTGTCCCTATGAGCTATGATGAAACCAGCATGCAATGGGGTCAGACGAACAAACAAACAAATCAGACAAACCTTGCTCAAGGCCGGATCCAGGGAGGGGGCTTGGTGGGATCAAGCCCCCTCGAAATGCCAAGAAAAGCGAATATTTGTAGAAAAATGCTCAAAATTTTCCGCGCTTCGCGCGAAAAACTAGATTTTTCATCAATTTTTGGCCTTTAGCCGGAAAATTTTTCGCGCTAAGCGCGAAATATAGCGGTAATGATTACTACAATAAAATGTATTTGTCTTCGAGCCCCAATTCGAGCCGGCCAATGGGCCGAAGGCCCATTGGCCGGCTCGGTGTAATGGACTTACGGAGGGGTCTCTACATTTTGGTAAAAGAGGGGTCTATAGCCCATGCCGCTTGCCCATGTATGATAGTAATATGATTTAGTAATATGATTTGACAAAAATGTATTCATTTGTATTTTTAGAAATCGCAAGATATTTCAGCATCCGACCAGTTGAGTTTCATCAACATCCGTCCTGGCTTACTTGACCAAAACGAATTTTGACAATTGTCCGGATTTTTTCTGGCAAGAAAAATTTCTTTTTGACAATTTAAAAAAAATGAGTTTTCCTATGATCCCCTACAAAAGGATACAGAAAAGCCGTTGGAAATAAAGAGTTTGACAGAGACCCGGATACCCCTGAGGAACGTAGTGATGATCATTCTGACAATACAGCTAGTGTCTGTCAAAACAAAACAAAAAAGCTTTTTCCCACTTCCCACATGTCTACGGCTCTGTCGAAATCCTGTCAACTGCAAAGTCCATTCACTAAACCACGAGGCTATCCAAGCAAAGCTCAAACTGCCATTTTGATTTTTATTCTTCAGTCTTGAAGAAGGTCCAAATAATTGGAAAATGGGGGACAACGAAATTACCCAGAATCTTGTGTACTTGACTGAGAACCTGACCAACCTACATGTCCTTTCAATTCATTTGCTACAGGAGCGAATTATTTCGAGAGATGAAAAGGATAAAATTGCAAGTCGAGTTTTTTAATTAATTTTTTATTTAGGGCATGAAACTTACAAACTGTTTTATAGTGTTGCATATTTTGTTTTTGTATTGTGCATATTAAGTGATAAGAACAAATTCATGTCATCGTTTCTTTTGTAGATGCACAGTGGAAATACTCCAATGGAAAGCAACGACAAATTATTGGCCATAATTGAAAGGAAAGACTGGCAGAGAGTGAGAGGTCCATTCCTAGAAATACTCAGACAAACCAACAATGAACATTGTGCAGATAAAATTGAAGGAAAAGAAAGCCAGGCCACAGACTACAAAATTATCAAGAATCTTGTGTACTTCGCAGATCAACTAACCAACTTGACTGACGTCTTAAATCTTTTGGAACAGGTTGGAACTATTTCGAAGGATGAAAGGGAGGAAATTGTAAGCCAAGATTTATATTTAAAACTATATTCAGAAAGGAGATGGGTTTATTATTCAGAATTAAATAAACGATGAAATGATTTTTTGTAGGAGAGTGAAAGGACATCATCGAAAAGAAACGACAAATTATTGACATTAATTCAAAAGAAGGACTGGCACAGAGTGAGAGATCCATTCCTAGAAATACTCAGACTAACCAACAATGAGCATTGTGCAGATGCAATCATAGGAAAAACAGACCAAGCCACAGGAAATAAGGGCAAGGAAAGCAACAAATCAACAAACAAAACATTCAAAATATCCCGCACACCCAGAAATATAAGAAAATCTACAAATGGTGGCCGGATAAGAAGCCGTTGATCGAATCTCTTCACGAACGAAAACACGGCGACAAATTGATCGTCGAAGAACTGCACGAGAGAATTCAAAAAGGCAAAAACCGTACTGTCGTCATCTGCGAATCGGCAGAGGCCACCAAATATTCGGGGATGGGGGGACTCGGGAAAACGCTGACGGCCAAATGGTACGCTCATCACTACGAAGAACATTACGACCACATTCTGTGGATCGACTGCGGAGAAGGCTCACTCATCAAATCTTTTAAAGATTTGGCAATGGAATTAGAAATAAGAAATTGGGAGAAGTACGCGGAGGTGGAGCAATTCGCTAGGAAATGTTTTGAGATTTTGTTTGGATTCAGATGTTTATGGATCTTGGACAACGCAGAGAGCTACAAAGGAAAAGAAGGGCTCATCAAAGTCCTTCCAAATCATCCACATTTCTTTTGTTTGATCACATCTCGAAGTCGAGAGTGGGGAGTCGAAAATATCGGATTCGGGAAAATCTCCGATTTTCAATTGGGAATATTTAGCCAGGAGGAAAGTCTGCAGTTTCTGAGAACAAAACTGAAAAAGGAAGTAAATTCAACGGAGTTTGATTTCAATGAATTGTGCCGGGTGTTGGGCAATCTGCCCCTTGCTCTCCAATTGGCTGTTGCTGCTCTGAATGAAAGTCACATGGACGTGAAGACTTATATCGAGAAAAGCAAATTCGTGAAAGTGCTGGATAAAATTTTCGATGACTACGAAAGGACAATCAACGGCAACGTCAAAGTCTCCTTGGATCTCATCGAAAAAGAAAAATTTGGAAGGACAGCAAATGAAATTTTGATGATCTTCGGCTACATCCGACCCGATGACATTCAACTACAATTCTTCCCTTCCACTCTGCAAATAGAAGACGAGAGGGAAATAAAAGAATCAATCAAACTACTCAGGAAATACTCACTCGTCGCTAAAACGAAAATAATTAACTCGCGATACAAAGATAAGGAAATATTTTTAAGCGTCCACCGACTCCTGCAACAAATAATCAGGCACAACGGAAAAGAGAAAGAAAAGGAAATTGTGAGGAAGATCCTTGGCTGCGAGGGATTCATCGACTACAAACTCCTCCCCTTTACTAAATATGCCGACGAAGATTTAAAGAAAGAGTTCCCGAAAGTCAAAGCACAGTTACTAGACCAAAGGAAACTGGAGAAATCGATGTATGGAAAGAGATTCGATGAGTGTGTGCAATTGTCCAAGTTCATCCATCAAGAACTACAGAGACCTGCAACGAAATTGAATTATGCGATTTGTCTGCACTTGAACGGACAGGTGGAAGAATGTGTGAACACTGCGGAGGAATTGTTGGCCGAATTCCCTTTGACGGTCAACGATGATCAGTTGTCAAGAGCTCTTCAGCAAATGCTCCTCCATTTGAAGAGAGTCAACTTACGGGTAGACGTAATAAGAAATTATCATCTCATGGAACTGTGGATAAACATAGAATTAAAAGAAGATGCGGGAGCTTTGTTGCTTTTTTCTTATCTTCGACTGAACAAGTTTGACGAGGCCATTACCATTGCCAAACAAACAGCCAGCCACGGACGAATATTGTCGATCCTAACTGCAGTCATGGCACAAAAGAAATTCGAGGACTCTGTCCAATTGTCGAAATTGATTGATGAAGAGTTAAAGACAAAGACAACAAAATTGAATTACGCGATTTGTCTGCAGAAGAATGGACAGTTGGAAGAATCTGTGGCCGCTCTCAACGAATTGCACGAACAAGAAATTGAAAGAAAAATGAAATATAATTGTAAAGCTATTTTGATGGATTTGTTAGGATTGGACAAAAAAGAAATGGAAGAAGACATAGAATATGATTATGAAGATTTTGACTTGAATCTGTTAAAATTTGACGAAGAAGAAATGGAAGAAGAAATTGAAAAAGAAATGGACGAAATAGAAAAACAAGAGCAAGAAACAATAAAATATTCTAATGATGTTGAGATGGGTCTGTTGAGATTGGACGTTGAAGTGTCGAGGGAGTTGGTCGGAGGTCATTTGTTGCTGGATGTGGGGACAATGGACAATAAACGGAAAGTAGAAGATCTTTTGGAAAAGAGAAAACAATTCCAATTTATTCCTTCAACTGAGAATTTGGGTCTTCTCATTCGACTTGTCCATTCCCATCTCATTCATTACAATTACTATCTTAAGAAAGACTCCAGTTCATTCATTAGCTTGAATTTGGATGTAGAAACAAAGGAAATCTATTTGGAAAGATGTTGGCTGTCGTTGGATTCTTTTGATCGACTCTCTCCCGAGAAATTGACTTTATGGGGTGCCTCGTTCTTTTGTGGTGACCAAGAATTGGAGGAAGTGAAGGTGAACGACTTCCTCCACTTCACAAGCATCAAACGACTAACACTCAGTTGTCAGTACAATAAAAAGAATTTGAGTGTTGATTTGAGTGGAGACGTCTCTCTCGACTATCTTGAATTAGAGAATGTGGAGGTGTTGAACTGGAGTAGCTGCAACTGGAATGTAAAGGTACTAGAATCTCTCTATATAGGATAAGGAATCGCCAGGTGCGTGCGTTGATTTTCGACGGCAGTTTTTTTGGTCAAAAACTGATCGTAGACTATCGTGGAGTATCTCAAAAGAAAGCTTTTTGTCCTGGCCACCCAATCATTAAAAAATAAATGTCCTATGACCTCTCGACCCGGAGTTATTGGTATTCCTTTTAATACATAGGAAGGAGTAGGAGTTTGTTTGTTGGGTCTTGCAGCTATTGCAATGTTATTGTGTTGGGAAGAGGTGCAATACATTAAAGAGTACAGTGAGAGGTGGGAAAACAGAATTTTCCATTACATCAGCAGTCAACGAACAATCCCTAATCCAGCTCTCTCTTTTCCTTTCTCCTGCACAACCAACAGCGCAACTCAATGCTGTGTGTGTGCGTGCATTGGAGGCATTTTCAAAATTCAACTGATTTGTGTACCGTCCGTCAGTCATTCAAAATTTCAGCAGAGTGGCTCCCGTGTCCAGCAAAACGGTTCCAGGGTCCACTTCAAAGACTTTAGTGTCCTCAAATGCGTAATACACTGAAGGATGGTGGACCAAGTACTTTAACGATGACATTGTTTCATACAATGTGGAAATGGTTACTCTCTGCGATGTCGATTAAGAAACTGGGAAGATGATATTGAGGGCGGAGACGGTGGCTATTGTTAGCTATGATGGCAAGAGAAAATTCGACAAATACGGAAGAAAAATTTTATCCGATCACACATTTTCTTTTGTTTTTTAATGACGGAGGATTTGTTTTTTCGACCAGAGGATTTCTCGCCGAGGCATCATTTATGAATTCGTCGAGCTTCCGTTTTAGCTGTTACTCCGATTGCTTCACGCCATTTTTCCCAGTTTCGGTTATTTCGTGGCATACATGACACAAGGCCCAACCAGCTATACAAATCAAATGAAAAATTGACAACAAAAGATTCCAGTGTCCTCTTCGGAGGTTCCAGTGTACTTTATTGCACGCCGTGCTCATGCTCTCATCCAAGAGAAGACTGAGACGAGGGAAGTTCAAACTGAAAACTATTTGATTAAAAATATTGGAGTGAGTGACTGACTGGAGGAAGACATACACATAGGTAACTATTTTTCACATTTTAAATAATTGACTAAAGCACTAAAAAATGATATTGCAGCAATTTGCATTTAACAAACTGACCTTCAAGTACATATTGATATTCATATTCCAATATTGGAAAAGTTAGTTTTATTTTATTTTTGATTTGTTTATCGCCACAGGCTGGAGTTATACCAACTGTCTTCCAAATCAAGGCCACACAACAAACTATAGTGAATGAAATCAAAAGGAAGGAAAACAAAATTGTATCGATCAAATGTGTCCCCGTCAGTCAGGCATTGTCAAAGGCAAGTTTGCAGCAGTGAGGCTCCAGTGTTCAGCAAAACGGCTATAACAACTGTCTTCCAAATTAAGGCCATACAACAAACTACAGTGAATCAAATCAAAAGGAAGGAAAACAAAATTGTATCGATCAAATGTGACCCCCGTCAGTCAGGCATTGTCAAAGGCAAGTTTGCAGCAGTGAGGCTCCAGTGTTCAGCAAAACGGCTATAACAACTGTCTTCCAAATTAAGGCCATACAACAAACTACAGTGAATCAAATCAAAAGGAAGGAAAACAAAATTGTATCGATCAAATGTGACCCCCGTCAGTCAGTCATCGTCAGAGACAATTTTCAATTTTTTGCATTTAATAAATTGACACTAAACCCTTAAAAAGATATTGAAGAAATTTCAACATTTAACAAATTGACACTAAAGCATACGATATTGGAACAATTTGTTTCATTTCATTTTTGATTTGTTTATAACCACAGGCCGGAGTTATACCAACTGTCTTCCAAATCAAAGCCTTACAACAAACCATAGTGAACCAAATCAAAAGGAAGGAAAACAAAATTGTATCGATCAAATGTGTCCCCATCAGTCATCGTCAAAGGCAAGCTTGCAGCAGTATTCAGCAAAACGGCTCCAGTGTCCTCAAATGGGGAATATACTAATGGGTGGTGGGCCGAGTACTTTAAAGATGACATTGTTTCATACGATGCGGAAATCTCTGCGCTGTCATAAAGAAACTGGAAAGAGGATATGAGTCCGGTAACAATAGTTATTGTTTGCTATGATGGCAAGATTCTTTATTGAACTACATGAAAAAGGTTGCTCTGGGGCCGTGTGTTCGATCTGTAGTTATTGACATTTCTTTTACTACATGGGAAGCAGTAGGAGTTTGTTTGTTGGGCCTTGCGGCTATTGTGATGCTGTTGTATTGGGTAGAGAGGTCAATCCTGTCACCTGTTCCATCAGAAACTTCCAGGACTTCCTTTCCACTGTTGGGGGCTTCCACACGTGTGAAAGCAAAATTGATAATTATCAGTGCGGGAATAAATAGGGGATTTTGAATGCTTTCAATTCGTTGTGAGTAACTTCGGTGTTTTTGATATAGGTGGTTATTCCATTTGTATTGTTTAATTAATTAGCATAATTAAACTAAAACAAATGATATTGGAACAATCGGGTTGATTACTTTTATGAACGACAAACGTGGGGCCATAACAATTGGGAAACCATGTTTTTGAGATCGTGGCAACCATAAGGATCGGGAATCCCATGTTTGTAAACGATGGGACCATAACAATTGGAAACACTTTCATTATCTGACGACTTTGATGGCAATTCAAAAACTCTAGAACACAATATAATATTGATTTACCCTTCCACTGACCCCCCTTCCCCTGATTACACCCCCGTCGAAGACGGGCTAAATTTCTAGTTAGAATATATTCCATTTGTGCAGAAGACTCACATCAAAGTACAACAAATGACCGTCGGTTATTCTTCCCTTGACATTTCCTGTCTGCCTCCAACAATCGTAAAATTAACTTTATCTCCAATGAGTGAAGTGTTTGTGAGTGGAGGAGTGGAACTGCCAAACTTAAAAAGCTTCAAATTGAAACCGATGTCTGATGTTGGTTGTTTGACTCATTTCCACTCAGCCCCACTCACTCACATTCACTTAGACGGCAGTAGAGGAGAATTGAATGTGTATCTCCTGCCACCAACTCTCACTCACCTACGAATAACTAAATCTTTTCACTCAAATATTCGTGTTGTTGGTAGTGAGGAGAGTGGACAATCTCACACTCGAAGGATTCTCTTTTGAAGGAGTGGAGGGATGTTTGAGTCACTTACAAACAGACAACCTCATCATTAATTAAGTAGCGGTAGCTACTTTATAGGAATGTTATATCTGTCTGTCTGTCCGTCTGAAAACAAGATAACCCGCGAACGGTTTGAGATACATCACTCACATTTTGCAAATGTGTCCTTTTATTGCACTGTTTATATTTCGTCCTGGAAAATATCCTTTAATGTTAGTATCCGCCAAAGTAGGAATTAGTAATCATTAATTAGCATATAAAGTGAAGGTGAAAGCGGCCGTTGAAGTGAGAGGGGCTTTTTGGGGAAATGATAGTTCGGACTATTTCTGTCGGCAATATCGGCAAGCAATATCAGAGTAGATACCGTTCCAACGGTCACTAAACCTGCAAAATGAAAAAACATTTAATTAAAAAGCTTTTCCATCAATGACCAATTTTTTAATTCCTCAAAACAGAAATCGTCGAAATATTAATTTTTTCGGATACATCTATCAAAATTTGTTTAGTTTATATTTATACATGTGGTTACTTGACATTTTTTAATCTATGCAATCCTAATTATGCAAATGCGATTGTTTACTTTCATTCATGAAAAAGAAATTTTGAAATTAATTTTATTTTATTTGGCTTTGTAAAATAATAATTAATATAATAAAAATTATAAAACAATTAATTGCCTAAAATTGCGTGTAATTCAAATGCATTGACACTTTTTAACTCACGAATAAATAAATACGAGCGAGGGAGACATTTATATATTTATATAATTAAATATACATAATAAACAAATTAATAAATAATTTAATATGGTTATTGGCAAACGGAAAACGGTGTTGACGTGTCGGCTGATGGTGGTGATGCTGGTCCCAATCAGGTAGTAGCATTTTCTTTGGAGGGAGTGGCCTATGGGACAATTGTGTGTCCCTATCTCCGGGTAAGTCTGCTCTCCCTCCTCATTCCACCTTCTACGGAACAGGGGGAGAGATGGGGAACATAACATGGGCCGACCCCCGATGTTTTCATTGCTTGTGGATGGGAAAGGAGCATGGAAAGGAGCATGATTTAGTGCTGTTAGGGTGGCGAAGTGGTGGTAAAAATCGTCTGGTAAAATAGCGTGGTGAAAATGGCATAAATTGGTGACATTATTAAATTGGTAATATTATTAAATTGGTAATATTATTAATTTGGTAATATTATTAATTTGGTAATATTATTAAATTGGTGATATTATCAAATTTGTAAAACGTGAATACATTTTGGTGATTAAAACTGCATATACTTTAATTTTCCTATTCAATTTACTAATGAAGAACATAAATTGAAAAGGAAAATTAAGATATTGCAATATATAATTCTATGTAGTGAAGCATTATTCATCATTCCTGTTCACAATGAGTTCCCAGTCAGAGACTGATTCCGATACATCAACTCCTATTAGAAATTCTCGCAATACCAAACGTAGGATTAAGGAATTCCATTGTTCGGACTGTGGGTTGGATGCGTCTGGGCATTATTTCGACTGTTCGCATTGCGAATGTTTTGAATTCTTTGATCATTCGCCAGAGCCTAGGTTGTCAGGAGTTAATTTCTGTACGTTTATATGTGACAATTGTACAATAACTGTCGTTAAGGCAACAATTGTAAAGCAAGAAACCCTGGCTCAATGATATTAATTAAGAGTGACTTAAGAAAATCTTGTACATTGTAACTCACAGTTCTTATCTAGCCTTCGTGAGTATTCGTGTGAGAACGTAATCAAAACGTTTTGAGCTTGTGGTCGAACGTTTCCGGTGAATATTGCATCATCTTTTTCCTTATAGATGGTGTCTATGCTGAATAAATTGAAGAATAAGTTACTCAATGAAATTTATTAATCTTTGTCATTGTACATAAGTGCATTGTTTAATGCGATAATTATAACATCGGGATCATTTAGAGTGTTGCTGTAGTATTTTGCGGTTTTTTCGATGAGATATGGCACTTCTTCAATGGGAAATTTGAAGTTAACTTCCGTTTTTAAGTAAGTATCATAACTTGTGAGATGAATTTGGGTACTGTCTTGTGTACAAGTCAGAGCTTTTGGGTTGTTTTCGATAAATTTGCATTTTTTTATTGTTTCTTTAATATTCATGATCTCAAGTAGAATATTGTAGCTTTATACTGTCAATGTTGGTGTACTAGATGGTGCTGTATGTATGTTTGGTTGTAAAGCGGAACGCCTGCTCTCAAACTGTTCAGTTCTATTTACAATGTGTGGGATAAAAGTGATAAAACTCCATTCTGGAGCTTGCTCATTGAAGAAAGGATTAAATTGCTATATATTATCAAGGTATTTATTCAATATTGTATTATTTATTATTGAATTTTTTAAAAATATGTCTTTAATTTAGCGCTGCTGATTACGCACTTCCTGCATCAGAATCTGTTGTAGTGGATCTTGGTTTGGAGATGAAATTGCCTGTGGGGACAGTTGGACTTTTGTCGTCAATTTCTCATGATATTGCTATCTCTAACCGGCGTGTAATATGTCAAACGATAGAACAATGTGAGCCCTTGGAGGTCACTGTTGTAAATATAAGACCAATTGATCAATGGATTGCGCAAGGTTCGGAAATATGCCAACTTAACTATTATTCCTGTTACTATGCCTAATATAAATTATGTTTCTGACTATTGGGACTATGATCCTGAATTCCCGCCTAATTAATAATGGTTTACAACTTGAATTTTATAATAGTTATTTATGTGTGGTATTTTATAATAATATTTTATGTTGTTCATTTGATAATAATCATTTATGCTGGTGTATTTTATAGTATATATTTGTGCTAAATATTTTATGATGTGTATTTCATGATAATTACGCTGTGTATTTAATAATTATGCTCTGTGTTTTATAGTTATGCTATGTATTTCATAATAATGTAAATATGCTGTGTATTTCATGATAATGCAATTATGCTGTGTATTTATGCATTTTATAATAATAATAAAGATTTATATATAAAATTCTTTTAGTGTTTGTTTATTTACAAAAAAACATCATGGTGTCATTTCATCAAAAACTAAACGTCTCCTTGCAGCAGGGGCCATCTCTTCTTGCCGTCTCGGAGTAGATATAGGCTGAAATAATATAAAACATTATAAAATCTTATTTCAGAAAGGTTGTAGTGAGTTTAATATTACCGTTATTGGAGACACAGGTGGTGTCCTAGGAGACATAGATGGTGTCCTGGGAGATTGGTCGCTGCGACTGTAAAACAAAGATTATTATTATTAGCAATTGTTTAATAAAAGAGAAATCAGACCTACATTCTCTCTTGATGTAGGTGAAGTTCATTCCAATCCTCATCAGTTGCTGGCTGGGTGGATGGCCAGACTTCTTCCCCCAGATAATCATACCTATAATTATATACTCATAATGTATTCTATTAAAACTTGTAAACAAAAGGTTACGTACCTGTTGGGGGAAAAATGAATATCCATGCAATTAGCACAGATATTCTCAGTTTCTGAAAGGACGTGTATTACTTCGTTGGAGGGTTCCTCTTTGTCCAACCAGTCAAACTTACAATAAAAACATTTCATGAGGTTTGTGTGACAGTAATATGTCGTTTGGATTGTGCGGGATTGCGGGTGAATCCCCGTTGATGTAGAGTCTGGAGATGTCATTTTAAAACTAAAATAACTTTTCTAACTGTGTTTTGACAACTCGGACACTGTTGTTGAATAATAGCGCATGTATTGCAACTTAGTAAAATACCGCAACAAGTGTTTACATATCTTGCTTCTTTGTGGTAACAGTACTTACAAGGAAAGACAAGTGGATATATATTATCACAAGCGTGTGGGTAATTAAGTGTTGTCTCGTGGAAAGCGCATTTTTTGTTGTAATGTTGGTGCAAAGATTTTCTATCTGTATAGTCATTATACAACATTCTTGCATTCCCTAAATTAAATTGTAAAGAGCAGTACCAACATTGAACAACTCCTGGGTCCTTAGTAGGGTACAGACCTTCTTTACAGATTTTAAACAGTTCCTGGGGGCAACTGAATGAATATGGGAATTTATATTTCAGAAATTCATTATATCTAATGTACTCATGCTTCATGTCAGGTGCAGTTGGCTGTCTTATTGATAAAGCATATTTAAACATGGCTAAACTTTTATTTGTAATAAAGCATCAATCTTTCCAAAACAATTTGGGCAATTACTGTTTGAAATTATGTGATTAAAACAATGAGTCAAACACGAACATGGTAAACATAAATAATTGGCATCTGC
>JAAAYG020014481.1:0-21524 GCA_009936455.2 Tomocerus minor
AATCATCGATTTTTGGAGTAAATCATCGATTTTTCACCTCCGCTACTTTGTTACAGCCGTTTTTGCAATGGTTTATTCCTAGCTAGTCTGTCTGTGTGTGCGACTTGTGCGAGTGGCTACTGCATCCTATACTACTAGGCTGCACGATTACGTATACGACGATCTATCCTGGTTTTCTGGCACAGTAGAATTTTGAAAATTGACCCTTAAACTCTGTTGAAATTCGGAATTGTGCACTGCAGCCAAGTGTCCAGAAGACCAGGAATAAGGGCACCAGCACAAGAGTTAGAAGAGAATAAACTGGACACAACTAAAGCTACCAACAATGTTACATGTCACGATATAAAAGGACAAAGGAGTGAGAGTGACTGACTTGCACTTAAATCGCTGGTACGCATTGACCTATTTAACTTTTTAAACCATTACTCATTCGTTACTGCGTTACTACACCTACTTCTTATGACACCCACAATCATAAACTGATAGAATATTTGCCAAAAATCATCTATTCAATATAATTGTGTTACAAAATTACTATTTGAAATTTATGGCTGCTTAGAATAGCTTGAGTAGCAGTCAGCTGTTGAAATCCATGCCTTCATCAACCACTAACTAGTAACTACTAATAGTATCCCCATACTCCCCAACTGAAGACTATCTTTCCATATCAATATCAATATTTTCTGTGATTAACTATTTAATGAATTTCTGATATTTTTTTATACGTGATTTTCTTAACAAAAAATTGGCTGTGATTTATTATCATGTAAGATCTTTTGATTGATCTGTATATTTGATAGTAGTTTGCACATTACGCACTTTTCATCCATGATCCAGTAATTTTATTGTATTATGTGTTCTGTCTGGTTTCATCCTTTTTTTTAACTGGATGCAGTTATACAAGTCAAGTGTTAGTCATAGCATTTATAGTTTGATGATGTAACTTCGAACAGCCATGTTTCGCTTGTCGCTGATTCATTTATTTGTATATACAATTATTTGGCATCATCTAACTTTTGGACAACTTTTTTTCTGATTCTAGGTTTGTGATGTCCAGAAGTCTCGTCCGTGATTCGAATCAGACGCATAAAACAACATAAGACCAAAGACCAATTTTTTGTACGTGTTAAGTTCGTCATTGATCATCAACGCTTTTTTTTTACAAAGCGCTAAATATTATTTTGATCATGCTGTTGAATGTATTTAGTATTGAGTATATGATATAATTTTTAAAGGAAAGGTTCTAAGTTAGATATTCGTTATTGTTAAGCGACCTTGACCAACACTGCAATCTAAACCAAATTCGTTTGCCTTTTTTAATGTTTTAAATATATATGGGTATAATAAGTACGTATTTCCCGTAATTTCCTTCTATTACTGTCCCACCAAGTGCCCACATTTATACTTTTTATATTTACATATAAAAGAAAAGCACTAAAACGTTTCAGATTTTAAACTTTCAAGGGTTTTTTCTGCCACTGTAATGTGCCCTGGCAACTTGTCTTCTCGTAACCTTACTAAACAATACAGCAATAGCATGATAGATTCGATCGGATGATCAATGATAAACTAAAGATATCAGTTTGAGTTTAGATGAATGGTTTTCCCGTTCCGACAACTGTCCATAATTTTTTCTTCAAGTCACAGCAATCCAAAGACCATCAGTGTTGGGAAAAACACTAAGAATTTTTTGCTACTTAATAAATAGGACCGTCTCTTCTACGTATCACTTTCAGTCATTACAATTGTACAATTGGTGCAAGTGCGGGTTTAGCTCAACTGTATTTTCCATAATTTAGTTGTCTTTGTTGGGGTTAAAATTTTGGTATAGTCTGTAGTCATATTAAAGTTAGCAGTACTGCAAAATGGAAGGAGACATAAATGAAAGTGGGAAAGTTCTGTGCCTCAATGCTTGTGGTTTCTATGGGTCAAGGGTCACCGAGAACTATTGTTCCATGTGCTACAAAGATTTTCTACGAAAAAAGGGCAGTGCAAATCCGGAATTGGTGAGTAATCAACATTGTATATCTATAACCATTCATAAAAATAGACGTTTTGAAGCATTAAGTCTTATTTGACACCTAAACTTTTATAAAAGTCACTCATTTAACTTTCTTGCGTATTAGGTAAAACTGGAAGATATTTCTAATGAACCAGGATCATTAAAGGAGATGAATTTCAAGTCACAAGACACTTGCCAAGTTGCGCCAGCAATAAAGACATTTGGGAATGAAGGAGCCTCTTCTCAGGATGGATCACCATCTGCTTCCTCCAGTGCACAATCAATCCCAGCAGTACAAGTCGAAGACAATAATGCAGCCAGTGGAAATTCTCCTGCAGAGAAGAAGAAATTACGATGCGGATTTTGCAAGAAAAAAGTCGGATTGACTGGTCAGTGAAATTATTTTCTAATACCCAGCCTTTTAAATTGACATTACAAACTATATGGTTTCAGTTATGATAAATATATAGACACCGTAGATGCTGTAAAACTTACATTAGAAATTCACGTTTGTGTGATTAATATTAATTTCTTCAGTTATTATAGTTATGGAGAACAGAGTTACTTATGTCGTGTCATATGAATGTGGCCACAGTTATAAAAATTGAGTTTTTTGTTGCAGGCTTTACTTGCCGCTGCGGAGGATTATACTGCTCTGTCCATCGTTACAGTGACAAACATGAATGTAATTTCGACTACAGGCAACACGGCGCTTGTGAAATTCGTAAAAATAATCCACAAGTTTTGTCCCGAAAAATTGAAAAAATTTGATGACTAACATTTTGCATTATCACATAATGTTGTATATAGTGTCCAATTTCATATCTAACGTTAAGCGCTGCTCTAAACAAATAAATCCGTACGTTTTTCAATAGTATGTAATATTCATAAATTGTTGTAATCGACATTTCTTTATTTATAAGTTATTAAATTGTGGTATTTTTTAGCCGTCTTGAACTGGGTGATTCATTAAGATCTAGCAATTATGCATTCAAGTATTATTATTCTGGTTGTTCTATTAGCTGATACGCCAATTTTACTAGCATGATGAATTTTAGCGGCAGTATGTCTGATACAAAATTTTTGCAGATTTTTAATTTCAATTTGGAGCATTTTCCGTTATAGGATTTCTTGTACGAAATTCGAAAGTGGAGCTGACATTGTTACAATGGTGTGGGTATCAGTATTGGCTGGAAAAATTAGACACCCAACAGTTACGATTATTGTGAAATATTTTAATGTCTATATTGTCTTGTACCTACTAACTGGTATATGGTCGAGGAAAAAACTTTTAATGGAGCTTTATTGAATTGCGTGGAGGAAACTAACCTCAAGTGACCTTTTGCTGGCAGAGCTCCAAGTCGATACTTTCCTGGTTCTTTGCTTGAACTTCTTATACTGCATATATATACATTATATCATGCAGACAAGGTTAATAGAAGTATATATACTTAGCAGATAAAGTAACACCGTAATTTGACTAATGCTAACAGAGTAGTATAGTAACATCCGTTTCTTAACAGCAACTTGCATTGAGTGAAGGAAGAATGAATGGTTGAATCTATTTTAGAATGGCCTGGCGTTAGCGTGTTGTGATCCTGCTGAATGGCTGACTAGGATGAGAATGACGTATTAAAAAATCCAGGAAAAGTTGCTGAGAGATGGTTTTCATAGAGTTTGGAATTGGAAAATGTCATACCGTGTACGTATTTTCCATGCATAGTAAACATGGTACAATACATGGTTTGTTCTGTACTAAGCTTTTAAAAAAGGAAATTCGGAGTAACTCGCATCATGCATGGCATTATCTTTAACACGATTTATTAGCAAACCCGAGATGAGTAAACCAAATCTCACATTTTTACTTACATATTTATATCTTATATCATATAATACCCAAGAACTATAGAGGTATATTGGATATATTAATATAATACTGCTATATATATTAATATTAATATAATACCCATATAGAATCGCCCCCTTTTATACGGGTAAATATATATCATCTAAACTCCTATGAAGTATCATGAAAAATTTCTGAGTTTAAAAACACATTACACAAAATTA
Source organism: Tomocerus minor (assembly GCA_009936455.2). Lineage (NCBI taxonomy): Eukaryota > Metazoa > Arthropoda > Collembola > Entomobryomorpha > Tomoceridae > Tomocerus > Tomocerus minor. The sequence continues at coordinate 4,073 of JAAAYG020014481.1, forward strand.
TATTATGCCGAGAGATGATAACAATGACTCAACAAATTAGAATCGTTTGTGAAAACACAACTTGCATTACATTTGTGGATAACGATTTATGATATTAATTAATTATGTAGCTCTAATCTAACTATTGAGTTTTGGGGTAGTTGGGTTGGAAGAAGTTGGGATTATTTAAATTACGGAAGAGTTAAGAACAATAACTCTACTAACTTTTTGAAAATAGTCGAAAATGCCTGTATAGATATGCTGCTCTGTGTGTGCATGATATTGCATAACTCTAGTGTGGTGGCAAGTGCATATAGGTATTATAATATCTTATATACTTCATTGATATTTTATATCCATTTTGCACAGATTTAAAAGCTCTACAAAAGGGCTATTTTGGAAATATAAAAAATTTTGAGCCCCTTGCATCTGAATCTCCAGTCAAATTAGGTACTTACAGACTCCATAATTGATATCACAGCGCATTGTCTATTTTTGGAGTTTTTAATATCACTATCTCAGTATTAATGAGGCTCCTGTATATTTATGTAGCATGCATTTATTGGAGAGTCGAATTTTGTGTTTCAGCTTCGTTTTGCAACCACTTCGAAATCATAATGTTGGACATATTCTCTTTGCTACATCGAGAACAGCCGTGTGTTCGATTTTCATGATTTTTGTGTTGAATTCTGCCTTACAGGCTACTATTGCTGGTCAAACTAGAATTTTGATTATTTTCCCCTTTTATCTTAATTTTAATGAAATATTAATTTTCATTTTATTGTATTTCGATTCATCACAGGCAGGGGACAAATTGTGGTTCGAGAATTTCACACATTACAATCAAACGTATGAATCGAGCAAGATATTAAATTCGAACTCTGGAGCAATTTAAGTTGATATCAAAGGAATAATTTCATTCGGTAATTCCTGATACCAGAGGTGGTCATCTCTACCATCTCATCGAGTGCCACATTAATAAGACTCAAGATTGTAATTACATGTACGTTAACCATAATTTAAACAGGTTCATGGGCCCAGAAGACATGTTAATGGACATAATCAAATGAGGTTTAAAGCAAGCAGTGGGTACAACAGAATGGATTTTATTAACAAAAGATACAGTTTGTATGAAAGTATAAAAAGGGTTTGACTAGTATTCCATTTTAAATCCGCTAGTACCTTACTAAACGGAGGTTTAAGTATAGTTATTATGAATTCTTGACATGCTGTAGAATCCATTGTGTGAATTTACTAATACGTGTACAAACACCAGGCATGTTAGGTTCTGCACAACCGATACCCCATGAAATAATTCCGGCCAAAAAATAACGCCCGTCTGACCCCTTCGTAACCTGAAATTTTAAAAACATCACAAATTAGCTTGCTCAAGACATAGCCACAATATTATTATATCATTTAGTTAGTAGGTACTGAGTTGTGTGAAATAAGTGAAGCATTACCAATGGACCTCCACTGTCCCCCTGTAAAACAAAAAGTCATTAAAATATAATTGATTAGAAATTAGTGTACACAATTTTACATTAAGTATGCTCAATTAGTTAAATTAGCAGATTAATTTTAAGACAGTACCTGACAGGAATCTCGGCCTCCTTTTTCATACCCGGCACAAAGAAAGATATCTGGAATGTATTCCATCCTCCCAGACTTTAAGAACATATCTCTGCATTTTTCATTTGAAATAATAGGTACTTGAACATGTTGCAGAGTGTTGGGAAGCTGTCCTCCTTCGGATAACCGACCCCAACCAGTGACAGTAGCATTCTCGCCTATCAATAAATCGTCATTTCCAGGTAGGCAAATAGGAAGAATATGTGGAGTCAGGCTGATTGGAGTATCCAATTTGATCAAAGCAAGATCATTTTCATACGTGAAGAAATTGTACGAAGGGTGAACAATCTGCAATAATACATCAATTTTTGTTATCATTCTAGAAAACCGTACTTTTAATGGACCCAAAGTTTTTAAGATTAAACTTAGAGAAAGCTCTCCGGAACGAATTGCATGCACATCCTCTTAAAAGTCTCTAGTTAACTAGTAGCATCCTAGTACACAAAAAACTAAGTTCATATAATTTCTCAACTCAGCCTGTCCTCCCAGTAAGGACATAAAAAGTACATCCATTACCTTTTTAACTATTATGCTAAATGCCTTAGAAATAGATTGCTCAATTTGACGGCTTATTACCTATGTGAATGTGAGTCACCTGCAGTGATTTGCATGCACGACATTATCATGTTCATCCTGTGTATGTGTACCGTTGACGGTTTTGACAGTATAAAGAAGGACTACGGATTCATGGCTTTATTTTAGCTCAATTTATCAGCTAACAACAGAAAGCAATTTTGATTTTCTCAGGTTTTCTAAACACAATTTATAAAATCCAACGTTTTGAAATTCTCATCCTTATGTTTCGAATTGGATTCAAATGTATCTGAGGAAATGAACAGTGAACACGTTGACTGACGATTAAAGTCAGCATGATGAATTAAAATTCTAGTACTTATTGCCCCAGTTTACCTAATTAAGCTTTCTATTTTTTTAAAATTTAGGTCAATGGCAACTGTGATGCATATTAAAACTGTGAACAGTTTGTCACATTTTCATTTGAATGATAGAGGTATACAACGACTGATCTAGTTAATGTGGCGTACGTGTTACATTACCTGTGTTATAAACAATAGACACCAAACCAAAACAAGTTGCCTTATACAATTTGCACATAGAGATTGTAAATACAAATGTTATTTATACATGCATTTTCGCATGAGCTCCCCACATTGAACAAAAATTTGTCGATTTCATTCTCAAACCAAGAATTTTAAAGATGCTACGTATAGATACATAGGCTTTAATGGAAATAACATGTATCGGTAATTAGACATAATTATCATGTGGCAAATTAAAATCGAATGTGAAGATTCCAATGGAAGCTCCACACAAAGATATTGAACATGCTCCTTTAGCTTTTCGCACGTACTAAAACCCTACTGTAGAAACGAATCTGCATTTAATTGTTGTGGGTGTGTGTAATAAATAATTTAAAAAGACAATCGCAATCGTGTAAAATTAATCTTGGAGAATTTTTATATAGGTCATGCTCATGCTGCTGCTTTAAGATTCAGTTTGGCTTTAGTTGGTTTGAATGAACTTTATTTCATGTAGTAGTTCATGTTTAGTTGCTACTATTCTGCTACTTGTTTACATTCTATTACAAAAACAATATCAAGAGTAAAGATGAAGATGACTATAGTCGGTAACAGTACTACTGAACTTTTCCTGCTTTGGATTTTGGTTACGATTGCGAAACTACAATAATATTCTTTGCTTTGCACACTCATTTGTCACGGACAATTATAATTCTCATTACATTTGAAAAGCTAAAATGATACCGTCCTTATTAATTTTAAATACTCTCTACAGTGCAATTAGGGATAATGACACATAATATATTTCCTAACTATAATACTCAGAATGCAGATAATTTGAGACGGTTTCCGTTTTGGTAAATGACAATTGGCAACACACAATATGCACACAATTAGCAATCTTTCCGAACTTTCTTTTTCGCTTTATTGTCTCATTATAATTAACTTAACGGTACTCTTCTGTGGGCTCAGTCACATTATGTGCATTCACAATTATGTAGACTTTTCAGTTCTCCTATACGCAGCTATTATAATGCCTTTCCCTCACATGTAAGTATGCAATGCACTGAATTTTACATAATATCTGTATATATATAACTTATTGTGAAGTAAAAATAATTCTTCGCATAATAATTAAATGACATGTACTCACTGGGTTTCTTTTTTGCCCATCGCTTGGTATAATGCCTACAGAGTACAGAGAATTATGACCATGGTTGTCTTAGTCTGCACCAGGCAGTTGTATTACATGACTCAACACTCACGGAGGAAGTCTCAAACAAATGAATGGACTTTACTGCGAACGCACACGAAATTGTTTCACTTTCTTTTCTCTTTTCCTAATGACATAGAATGTTGACATTAAATTGATTCAATTTACGTGTCAAGTCTAAAGCTTTTTTATTTACTATTGTTGTTTGGATTAGAAAATAGAACAAACTGACAACACAACCATATGCGGGCTTGGTTGGATATAATGAATCCACTCGTAAATCATAGTAATATAAATATGAACTAGTTTCAAGTTTCATATTTATATTATTACTGTTTATGTTCGTCGATATCATGCGTAATATAAAACAAAGGAGAAAGAGATAGTCATCGAAGTGAGTGTGCATTATTTTTGGAATAATTAAATAATCATTCTGTAGCCACGGTTCAATGCAAGCTCAAGCTATGCACAAAAAGACTTGCGTGCCCGAAAACATTTAGTTTGTGAGCACAGTGAGCAGGTGTTGTTTTAGCTGACCGGTTATTTTGCTATGAATTGCGTTGGTCAGTCGTTTAACAGAATAATGATTCGACAATCAAAAGGAAACAAAGAAATAAGGCAATTACACTATCTAGTTTTCTCCCACAGAATACCCGAACATAGCAAATTCTAAACAAAAAGAGAAAAAAAGTGTTTTGATTTTCTTCCTTTTGAAACGATTCTTTTCCTACTGGCCTTGTACAACCAGAAATGACGTTTATGTTATTATGAGTCAATAAAATTCTAAAACCTAGTCTCTTTCTTAGTTATCCTTCCGAGTGTAATGAAATATCCAAATTGTAATTTATAATTTTAGTCATGTAAATGTAATGATTCTAAGGATAGAAGAATCTATTATTATATACCTTTTTATTCACTCCTTTTTCAACATGTGGATATTTCTCATTGTTAGAGCTGAAATCGAACTCTCCGAGTCGAATCCTAATCTGGCTTGTCATGAGGTCATCAACACAATGTCCAGCGGTGGCGATCCAATTTTCATTGATAAGAGCTCCACCGCAACGATGAGTGGAGCTGAATCCGAAGAAAGAAGTGCGTCTGACACTAACCTGCCAGGGAAACTGTCCATACTTAGCCTCGCTCCCTCCGACAATTCTCTTCTGCGGGAACATGGGCGGGAGACCACAGCCTTTGTAGTCTTTCATGCTGATGGTAATATTTTCTGGGAATGGGGTGGTAGTGGAAGTACTCATGGGGTTAATGAATATCGTCGACGGGGGATTCGTAGTTGTTGTGGTGGGTGTGGGTGTGGTCGTTGCATTTGTTTTGGGTGCGGGTGTCGTCGTTGTCGTTTTACTTGTAGTAGTAGTCTGTGAAGCATGATGAGTGTGCCAAGGCCGGGTATTTGAAATACTGCCACTATTCCACGTGTTGGTCGTACCTAAAATAGTTCCCCACGGCTTTCCATTGGAAATCCATGGCTTTGAGCTTGTGGTTGAAGTCCAAGGCTTAGCATTGGACAAAATGTCTCCCCAAGGTCTCGTATTAGAAATGCCCCAAGGTTTTGAATTGGAGGATGTAGTGGAACTTAACCATGGCTTATGTTTCTCCGTGCTGGTTGAAGGTGAAGGAGTTGTGGTGGTTATCCTGGTTGTCGTTGTGGTTGTGGTGGGAGGAGTCGTTGTGGAAGTTGTAGTAGTCGTCCACAAAGAAGATGTTTCTGTTGTAGGTTTAATTGAAGAATCATTGTGTCTCGTAACAAAAGGGAGAGTAGTCTCTTCAAAGTCTTCAATGGAGTTGGTAGAACTGATAAACTGGTCGTTCCCAAAAACAGGATAGCTGGGAGTCAAGTGTGAAATGGCGATAGTGCCCGGGGGCAGAGAGATTTCCGAGCTGCCTTCTGTTACCACCATGCTAGTGTGATCCAGAGTAGGTCTGGTCGTCTGCAGTAAATCCGGTTTCAAAATCCCTTCGGACACTGAGAATTCAGATGAGTCTGGTTCTAAAGAAGAGTCGCTTTCTAGAGAAACATCAATAGGACTGCTATCCACAGGGATTGTGTTCGAAGAAGTATTGTGAGTGCAACAGGAACCAAACATAAATCCATCGACACACATTCCTAAATGCTTCCCGTCTGTTTTCAGACATTCCCACACAAACATGCACGTCCCAGATCTCTCGACATTCGTAGCTGTGTCACGGGCAGTGCACGGTTTTGGTGAGATCTTGTACGAGCCTAGAAAATTCAAATAAAAAACAATTAAAAATCATAAAATCCGCACACAGTAATAAGTTGTATAGCAATCTGCGATCATTTAATTCCAGATGCCATTCAAAGATACAGACAGATAAACACATGGGGCCAATCCATATCTCTTTACTACATCTTTAGAAAACAAAATAGGCCAACAGAAGCCATTGTCCTCTGAACAAACACTTGGTTTCCTTTTTACGAAGATAATAATTACATATAGCGAGGAGTAAGTAGCATAATAATATGTAACACACAAAATATAAAATGTATAGCCCTAATCTTCTTGTAACATTCTAAATTAAGGCAGCAACAACCATTTTCTCTTCTTTCATACACAATAATATATAGCGCCAGTGACAGATAAAAATAAATTGAAAGCCATTGACCATCTATCTCGCACACAACAGAGCCGAGTTTCATTTCGCTTTTATATAATTGCCTGAACACATCGACTCAACCTATATCTCAAAGATAAAAAATCATACCTAGATACATATTGTTAAATCATAACAATCCATTACAATTTTATTCTCAATAAGACAATGAAATTAATGTCTGGAAACGTTAACAGGATGAGATTTTGTTAATTAGAAAGGCTTTCGTGCCTAAAGAGCGTAGTAAATACATTGTTAGTTAGTGTTCTGTTTGTTGTGAGATCGCTTTAGCTAGTGGAGCTAGTGGCAAAGGAATTGACGTCGACGAGAGTGAGACACCTCCAAGAGCTTCGTCTCTTCTCCTATTTACTTTTCATTGCTTTACTTCGTCTTGCCTTGCATATAAGTAATTATGTACTAATCCTCATACTACAGCATTCTCTACAATAGATACGGACGGACATGAATGAATGCCTGCATTAAATCCCCCGTCTGCATCAATCTACACCAAGAACAAAGAAAGAGAAATCAGGTGCCCATCTCGCGTGTAATTTCCATTCTTATCAACGGAATCACTCACATCACAACTCACTACTCACTAACATACAGTCACAGGAGGTGAGCTTTTAGAAAGAGAACCTGACTGCGACTAATGTCAGTTCTAGTCAAATTCAACTCTTTGTTCAAATCAAAGGAACGAGCAAAAGCAGTACAACCAAACTATATTATTATAACACTAACCAAACTACAAGAAGATTAGGGCACACATTATACAGAGCTTGGAAGAACCATTATATTATTATTATTATACGATACAAATGACGATCCCAAACACTATATGAACAATAAACACCTGGGATAAATATAAGGTTAACAAAACAACCTTTACATATAGATGAATACTTACTACGAATGTCTAGTGCATTCTCTGTATAGCATACGACAGAACAGAACAACTCTTCTAATACCAGTAAATACTTGTCTGCATCTATATAGCAACTTTAAATCTACTTAGAATTCCTTAAGCTATACCTTAGGAGATGTTTAGAATAATAACAATGATGGGTACCATGTTGCATTTATGCCATTTTGTGCCGCTTTGTCAACGTGCTAACCTGGAAATTTAAAACCCTGCATGTGCATTCCAATTGGGAATAGAAAGGAATTACCATTTCATTATTCAAATACTATTATTAGCTATTTAGACTAAAAGCTTTTTACTCACAAAACTTTCCCATCCAATTTTCAACAGATCTACAGATATTCCTTGGGATGATACAGCACTTTGCCTCTACTTTGCATCTTAAAATCTTATTTACACTGCTTCGTGATGAAAGATTTTGGAAACGATTAGGGAGTACTAACTTTTAACATCTGCTCTAGTAGACTACATAAATAGTAATCTGCAGTTTTACAATGCTATCTTATGACAGTTATGACTTAAGTGTTTATTGTTCTCGTACAGACACAGAATTTTGGCTGCTTACGTTCTCAAAGAAACTCAACATTTCATTTTTCATCCTTGTGGATTACTTTATCTGCTTCGTGAGCAAATGCAAATAATTCCGATATTTCTTTAAAAAACACAAAGGAGGTTATATATTTTTTTGTTCTCGAAGTAATAAATCTACTACCACCTACTAGTAGATACTACTATTCTACAAGGGACAAAGGAAATCGAAGAGTAAGTAGTGGTTGAATTGAAAATAGGAAGCATATTATATTTTACTTTTAATAGATAATGCTACTATAAACTCTATGATGGAAGATACCGTGCTAATTGGTATCTAAATTTCGCTATTCATGTAGTTGCGTAGGATTAGAGGATTGTGTTCATTGTTTTACAGTATTAGCACAATATAGCTGTAGTGATGTTCATAACCTATTTAACATAACTCTCAATCTCAGTATCGTGTGTTCTTTGCAATAGTTTGGATTTTATGGTCTCCTCGATATTTATTTAGCGAAAAGAAGGTTAATTTGCGGAATAAGTTATTTATCCACAAATCATATTCGTCACTATTTCGGTCTGGTACTGCGTGAAGGTGTGTAATACAGAAATTGTTCAGGTATCGAACTCAAGATCAATCACTGTAACTATGCATAAGGAAGAGTAGCTAATGCATGTCATAGCGAAAGAAGTAACTCTCCGACCATGTCTGTGGACATCTCCACTCCACCAATAAAAAAGTGATGTGACATTGGGTTGTTTTTGTTATGCACTACTTAACACGCGCAGCAGGCTTCTGAATTCAATATCAATGTATCTAAGGTCTTTTACTTAAACATCTACTCTAGAAAAATAAATATTCTAGCTAGGTAAACATAACCCAATAGCTGCACCAAACCAACCGCCAACCACCGCATCTTTCTTTTGTATCAAAAGGTTCTTTATATCTGTACTCGTCGACTGTCTACTGTGTAGGTATGCCTGTTACTTCACAAAATTCTCACAATTTTATGGCGTGAAGGAAAAGAGCTGTACCTTCTGAAACGATCTTGCTATGTGCATCTTTTAGCATAGAAATAACATCAGCGTCTGTCTCATCTGCTAAAAGTTGAAGCCACATCCCGCTCACTGCTCACACAGTAAATGTAAAAAGAAACAACCACATTCTACACTTCTACCTACTATTAAAAGACAATCGAATATGTAGATAGGCAATTCTCTTGTTTTTAAGAATATAAAACAGGGGCAGAGCAACAGGAATACCAGAAAGTGCTTTAACTCCCTTCATATTTCAAAATCTTATATCAGAGATGATAGCCACCAATGACGACCGCTGTAGAAAGTGGACATTCCAACTTGGAGATTCGAGCTTACGATAACAAGAATCATTCTGCTCATGCTTTTCACAGTATGTTCACAGATTACGTAAATACAACATACAATACTTTCCAATATGAATCAAGCTGGGATAGCCCAACCTACATATCTTTCAAATCCGGGATCCTTTACTTTTCCAATTACAACTAACCTACTTTTATCAAATTAGTGATATTTATTACGTAGTTTCATTTTCACCAGGTGTGAATAGGAAACAATCTAATTGCTGTAGCATACATACATAATTCATACATACCATTCAATGCACCGCTAAAGATGAATCATTGTTGCCCTACCTAAAACAATAACATAATATTAAACACATTCATACTGTAATATCCTTGCCAAGTCACTACATAATACTATTATGCATTTGAGAGCTGATATGAGATTACTAATAATCTGTGAACAATTTCTTTGTAAGCATTCCTTGTCAGACAATGTACTTTGTGATATACATACTTAGTTTACCACAGTGTGTCATTATTCCTTGTATTGCACAAAAAACTGTATGATGATTATTAGCCATGCTCGAATTAGGTTGCAATGTCTAAATGCGGATAATAAATGTGTAAGGTACTCAATACATGTGTGGATGTTTATTTTAGTAAGATAGTTCATTAATGCTACTACGTCAAAAATCTAAATAATTTTCTACTTGAAAGTCCTAAAGTAGTACGATAGGCAAGAAACTCTTTGCTAGGTTAGTCATACCTGGTTTTGGGGTTAATTAATGATATGCATTAGACGTGATGTACCATGCAGCCTAATGTCAAAACATTTATCCTCCTATCGAAAATGCAAATAAAACAAGCCAACAGTAGTGGTTAAGTTGCTTTTTATAGAGTCAATATGTACAGGGATGTTAGTAGTCGTTTTTTGCTAAGTAGTTGCGTAGGCTAGTAGGTGTAGATAATAAAATAAATGCATGTTTACCCTTATTAGTAGGTAATACTTTAAGTTTAACAAAACTTCGTGCAATAGTAATTGCATGCATTGCGTACTTGTGAATATGTGAAGTACAGAAAAGCAGTACACCTACATTAACCTGTGCAGGGGAGCCAAGAAGAAAGCTCTACCCTAATACTACAATGCAATGGCACTAACAATATGGTAATTACCACAAAATCGCATCCTTTTACCTGCTTTGATCATACTGTCAGTTGTTCTGAAAACCGATTTCACATCGTAAAGAATTCAGGCCTAAAGATTATCTTGTAAATGGCTTTTCATCTGTGGCACATTCGTACACAAGGTATAGCCATAGATATATCCATAAATAGTAAATAAAGCCTTCAATTTTGCGTTTCTCACTTAATTCACTTCTCTTGCATGACATGAAGGTTTTATTGCAGTGTACTTACTCATAGATATCAAAGTGTTGTTACTTTCTTCTTTGGAATTTAAAAAGCTCTAGGAAGTCTCGTTTTATCAGTGTATGGTAATAGTAAACAGGAGTAGGTACTTGTGAACACAATAAACTATAATGAAATGAGGGTCTTAACACGGATTGCAAATTGTTCCTTGTACTTAATAGCAGCATCAGTAAAATAGAAAGGAAAAATGTCTGTGAAAAATTTCGATAAAATCAGCTTTGAAAATGTGAATTTAGAAAGATGAATGAGTGGAGAGTGATATATTTTATTGCTCCCTGTAGAACAATGCAAAGGGAAAAGTGTACAGTGCATTGAGTGCATATAAGTGTGTGTGTGATTGTGTGATGATGATGCGGATGATGATGATGAGATGAGGTAGCGAGCGTAGAACTTACTATAAAATTATGTGTAAACTATCTAGGAGCAGCTATGCATTATGCATCTGGCAGAAGAGCAAATAAAGGTAAGTACAGGCACATATCTGTAGTTGAGTGAGTGTGGTTGTAGAGCATGTTTAAATACGAAGACTAGGTATTCAAGTTTACATAGTCCACATTTTTAGCGAAGAAGACTAGTGATTGTGTTGGGCATTGAGTCTCTTGTTTGTTGGCATCTTAAATAGTTCTGAATAACAAAGTATCTTTTACTTTTACGTCCATTTGGAATGAGTTAACTGAGTATATTATGTAGATATGTAGTGCATTGTGCAACAAGAGCTGAAGAGAGTCGGGGAAGATGAAGTAGCGGATACAATTGGTTGAAAATGAGATTGAGAAATAATGGCAGGTAAGGGCCACTAATAACACACATACATACATAATAAGAAACCTGAGCTGTGAATGAGCTCAACTCACCATTAAATTCGTAGGAATGGGTTAGGAGAGTCACTTGTGCAAGGAGGCAGAGAGAGAGAGCAAGGGATGTCCATCCGAGTGCGGGCAGTCGGGCCGGAAGGACTCCGGGTAGGCTCTTGTGGAATTTGTGTCCAGGAGAGGCTGACGTCCTTCGAGCACACGAATAATTTCTACACATTTTACGGGTATGGTTTAGCTAGAGGGGTATGGATGTTGGTACGTTGTAGTAGTTTAGGTCGAGGCCTACTAACACACTATTAGCCATACTCCTTCGATCATCTTGATCTTATCAACCACTCACTTAGAGCTGAGTCGACTTTCTTGCCTACGCTTTGTTTGTGCTACACTACACTCTCTTTAAGCCAGTTCAGTTCAGTTGTCGAGATTCAGATTACTTTGCCACTTTTCTGTTCTGTGCCTTACTATTTAACTGTAGTGCCGTAATACGATATTAGCTAGGCTACTTCACTTCACTAAAATTCTTCTTGTTCTTGGATTGTTGGAGCAGTGGTGGTTGCTGATAATATTATTCTTGTCTCGTCTACTCTGATACTACTGCACTGCATGTCTTGTTTTACTTGGCTCCGGTCAGCTTCTCACTTAGCTCGACTTTAATGTTTGTTTTGTTGATTCCTCCAACTCTGTGTTCTTGCTCTTCAAAATTTCTTCCACTTCTTCGCGGTAGCACTCTCTGATTGAGACTAATTTACTTTTCAAGCAGTCATCACGGCATGGCAAGGCTCAACATACGGCAGACTCCTTCACCATACATTCACCAACCACACCTGTCTTGTCTAAGCTGTCTGATCTTACTTAAATATAAATATACTGACGATAACTAACCCTGTACTTACCCAAGACGTAGGCACTATCACCAACAACTGCTGCAGACTACAGAGGTACCCAAATAGTAGTCATGTATACTTAGGGGTGGCATCAATCCTGCTACACACACCAACGACGTCTTTTCATTCCCTTTTCCTTTGTATTGTCTATATCCCAAAGAATCAACACTTTTCCAACAGACCGGATCTTTCACAATTATATTTCTATTATATTGCCAAATAAAAATTGTCAACGCCACATCTTTTATTCCTCTCTCACATCTTCCACAATACAACTGTCTCACTATTTCAGGGATGGCAAAAGGCAGCAACCACTGCACTCTACTTCGGGGGTTCATGCATTTTTCAACATTTAGAAAGTAAAAAATTAAGGCGAGTCTAATGAGTTTACTTACACTACTGTGAAACTCAAATCATAGATACCTATACAGACGATAGAATATAGGTGCGTAGGTACGATCTCACAGATCTATACAATGTCCCTTTTACTAGAAATCGTAGCTTAGCTTACTTACCCTATATACTTTACAAGAACACCTTCATTCTGCTTCATGGATGTTCTCAAGCTCTGAAAGCGATATACCTTCATATAATATAGTTCGTATTTGTGCTACACAAATAAATCTTTTTCACTCACAAAGCTATAGGCTAAGGGCCCAAGGCTCCTGCACCCTTGACATCATAACATTGTTATTCTGGGGATTGGGGTCCTTCTATTCACCAATTTCCGACTACTACACAATACAGCTACCAAACTATTCTCCTATAAGCTCCACTTATTCAAATCCAACAGAGGCACTTTACATTACACTATTAACTTCTCATTTATATAAATACCATGAGATTTACTAGAGTGAGATTCTTAGGAAGCAGTTTTGCTTTTGCTACTCTCGAACAAATTGCATGACCTCACGAATATACACAATTCATGGGCGAAGCATGACTGATTATAACTTCTGCTTAAATGGAGTAAAACAAAAGATTTCATTTTTGCATGTACTTTGTTGTTTAGTTCAGATGGACTATGTTAAAATAATAAAATCATCATTACTTGCATGGGATTCGTTTATAATTAACAATGTTCTAATTATGTCAATAATGTATTAAAATCCAGAGCATTTACAGTTACTTGTTACTTACTAGTGAAATGAAATGAGAAAACCATTGCCATTTTGCCAATGCTAACACATAAGCCCAAACCCACAGGTCATCTGAAAATCATTTTCAAGTCTTCCATTTCATCTTGTCGGGATTTCTCTTCATATTAATTTTGAGTAATCACTAATCAATTTTAGTTATGTATAGCAGCCGATTCGTCGACTTAATCATACTTTAACAAGATGGGCTTAAATAAATTCATTTGCTATTACATTTACAATTGCATTTTCCTTTATAATGCGCGTGTTACAAACGATCCGACGTTTATAACTACCATTATGATTATTTTCACTTTCAGAATAGAAGAAAACCGGCCAAATTAATTAAAGTACCTGGGATAACCCTTATAAAACATTATGGCTACCATATAACACAATTTAACTATTTAACACAGCTAATCTTTCAACAAATGTTTGTAATGCTAAAGTTTCTATGCAGTGCTCTTGAAAGTTATTTGCAAAGCTGTAGCACAATAAAATTAATGAAGTCTCTGAAAGATTTTATGCGTAATATTTGCTACATAATAATTAGTTACATATCCCAAAGTATAAGTACATAGGTACCTACTGAAATTACACAAACTAATTTCACATAAAAAATTCATTATATAAACGGAGAAACTCAAAAGATTTGATATTACTACAATAATATGATAAATATAACAAGAACATTTGGCAATTTCTTTTTTCTGAAGGTTCATACACTCATACTAATTTTACATCATTCATCTCCATCAAGCAGATCTCATGAACTTGAAATATCTCAAATGACGTATATATGCTATTGCTATCTAGTCCTTATGTGCAGGTAGGTAGGTGTTTGATTGTGTCTTCATATTATTACACGCAACACTAAATATTGTATCGGTAGAGAACTGTTAGGTACCTATAAATATAGATTCGGTTTCGGATCGTTAACTTTGTTCGATCTTGCTGACATGCTAGCGATTCATAGCGTCTGTTCTCTCTTTGGCTCAGATGAAAATGATGTGAAAATTGTGAAATGCTGATCTATAGTTATATGAGTTGATTGAAGAGAGTCTGAGGAGTGAAAATGCCCATCTATGTATGGATTGACGAAGAAGTTTTCTTCGTCGCCGTTTTCGTTGGCTGCATGATGGGGTAACGAAGCACAGCATCAAATGCCTTCAATCTTCCTTCGCTCACTCGTACACAGGCTAAAAGCGGTTTATTTTTTGTTGGAAAACGCGAGTTGAAGGCCAAGGCCGTTTAACCGAGAGAGCCGACAGCAAAAAATTAAGAATTCAATCCGTAGAAGCAACTTAAGGTAAGTTCTGCTCTAAGTATGAGGTGAAAAGACTCAGAAAGAAGCAGAAACGTCAGCTAACCACGTATACGTACTCCGACACAGTCCTCCTGTTTCTCCATTCCCGATTTTACTTAATTAATATTTATTTTTACTAATTTTACTGCTCAAAATGAGGTCTGTAACTCTTTTTGCTACACTTTCCATTTTAGTATACTGTTCAAGATCAAATGCAGAAAGTGTTTACGATTTCCAAGTGACGGATATCAAAGGACAAACTGTTGATCTTGCAACATATAAGGGCCAGGTAAATCAATAATTCCTCATATATTCTTATACACGCGTACTTTTTACATTTTCATCGTATAACTGCAAATAAATTCATTTCCTAAATTACATACACACATTATTATAGTTAGCTAAACCTAAACCTAATAATTCATACTTTATATGCTTACTTAACTTAGTATACGCAGCACCGGTGTGTAATAAAATGACTTATCTTTCTATGTGCATATAAACCAATTATGTTATATATGGTTAGTGTATGTAAGCTTATCTCTCTCATATGTATATGGTATTGCTATTGGTAAAGTAAGGCAGTTCAATTAACACAATCCATCTTACTGCATGTATCCGTGTCATCGCTTTGTCATCTCCCTTATTTATATCTTCCCTAATCAATATTCTTTGCATATTTAATTTTATACACATTTTATCAGGCAGTACGACAGGTTATGAAGGCGTTCAGACAGTTCAGAGATGCCAAAATGCCATGAACTCACAACTCATCATTCAATTAAAAAGTACTGATTTAACGAACACCTTATTGGCACTCGTATTCAATTTTTTTGCTTGTATATCTGTCCCTTAAAATAGTTTGACTTAAGTAGTATACAGGTGACACTGATATATATTCAAAGACGGAGATCTAAAAAAGACAGGGAATTGTAATTTATGATTGCTTGTTATATTTCAGGTTACACTTATTGTAAATGTTGCATCGCAATGTGGACATACAGACAGCCACTACAAAGCGTTGAAACGATTGCAAGATATACTAGGAGTTAAAGACAAATTCTCCGTTTTGGCCTTTCCCAGCAATGATTTCGGGGAACAGGAGCCTTGGGAAGAAAAGGAAATAGAAGAATTCGTTCGAGGACATTTCAAGGCAGATTTCCCTCTGTTTTCCAAAGTCAAAGTAATTGGAGATGAAGCCCATCCACTGTGGAAATATATTGTCAGTAAGTAATGTTTCTGTCAACACATTTTTTTGTCCCAGGAATACTACACCGAAGAACTATTTGATAACAGTGATGAACTAAGCATGTCACAACGAAAACTTTTAAATCTAATTAATGTATGCAGTTAAGCTTTTATGCATATTTTCCTTACGGTATTGTTGCTTTATATACGAAAACTGCTTTAAAAGATAGTGCTGCTTGAAGTGACAATTACATGTATTTTTTAGCAGGCTGAAACCGGTATTGATCTTCTCAATCTCATTGAGTTTTTTTTTAATTTCAGGTTCGAGTGGGGTGTCGCCAAGATGGAACTTTCAAAAGTATCTCGTGGGTAAAGAAGGAAAAGTTTTAAAATCGTGGGATGCAACCATATCCGTAGAATCCATCTTTACATATGTTCAAAATGTCATTGACGGCAACCCAAACGCTGATGATCAAAGCTTTGCCTCAACCGATGAAAAAACATTGGGTAGTAATACTCGAGGTGAAAGTGTGGATGACACTGAAAATGCAAAAGAAGAACTTTAAAACTTAAATTGAAATCATTTGTGCTGTAGTCTTTCCAAAGAACTTCTCTTCCGTGGCTATGAATTGATAATCTCAGCTGCCTGTAAAACAACGAAATGATGCGAAGTCTACCGAATCTTACTCTGTTCTACTCATTTCTTGTTTACTTTTGATATTGTTGTTATTATTCGGTTTATTATGGTGGGTAAATAAAAGATCACTAACTTGAAACTGTACTGTAGGGACCCGAAGCAATTTGTCTGCACCCAAATGTTAACACCATTTTGTCAACATCCCCCTGTCCATTTTGCCAACATCCCCCTGTACATTTTGTCAACATCCCCCTGTACATTTTGCCAACATCCCCCAGTCCATTTTGTCAACATCCCCCTGTCCATTTTGTCAACATGTCATTTCATAACTCTGTCAATACCTGCCCTGCAACAATAATTCAAGATCAGGATTTCAAGAGGGGAACTAGGGGATCAGAGAAGAGCGGCTTTCCTAAGCTGATTGGCCACTCACTTATGGCGAATTATTGTGGTCAACTATTTCAATAGAATTGTTTCTCACCGCGAAACGAGGAATTCATATTTTGTAGGGGATAGAGAGATGGGATTCATAATTCTCATAAACATTAAGGAAACTATTTTATTGGCCAATGGAATACTGAAAAAACATGGTTGCTGAGAAAAGGGGGTACGGAAAATAATAGCACCAGTTGGAATATCCGCAGAGCAATGCAACGCTTTTTTTAACGTCTGTCCGAGTTAGGTAATTCATAAAATGGCTTTACATCGAGATATGAATATGTATGGTATGGTATGCAAGAATTGGAATTATTATCTATGGTGATATTATTATTGTTTAGGCTTTTTCTTATAGA
>JAAAYG020014492.1:2905-21510 GCA_009936455.2 Tomocerus minor
AGTTACTTTTACACGATGATCCTAGCTCTCCTGTAACTTGTGTAGCATTAAAAACTTTGAATTCATCAAATTAACTTCACGCTACAGCATGAGATTCTTCGGGAAGATTATATCTAGAAACCAAATCGATACTAATAATTTAAACCTTAACGAAATTGTGTGTGTAATAAGTAGTAAGTAGAGTAGGGAAGCTGTTGTGTTTTTCGGTTATTATTAGTTGCGTATTAAAATAAGATTAGCTAGTATATCAATAAGTCCCTAACCATTACTTGATTATTAGTTAGAGGTGTTTATGAATAGAGAATGCGGGCACTCTCTCTTGTTTTCTGCTTGTGCAGAGGTAAAGAAGGGAATTCTAATTTTGTCTCCCCTCCTCCCTTTGGCATTTCCTTGTGAAACTGACAAGGGAACTGTCTGCTGGCTATGTTGACGTTAATAACTAACAGTGATGCTCAGGGCGAGAGCTTTAATTTGCTAAACAAATTAGACTGTTTGACTCTGAAACTTGCCCGCATCTGTCAGTCTTCTTGTCCATTCCATATTACTATTACAGATTAGCTACTTTAATGTGGGCACTTCTCGTGGGGGAACTACACTCTATTAATGTACGCGCATTATTGCATCCTTCCTCCATGCCACATACTACACTACACATACATCCATATCAACTTGTAGTAGGGAAACAATATTTATTTAGCTATTTTAGACATAAGTATTACCTTTTGCATGTACAACAGTAATCAACGCACCAAAGGAAACTATCTCTCTCTGTCCTCACACTACAGAGTACAGTGTACTTCAGGGGAATATATGGAAATATGATTATGGGAGACAAGATAATGATTCTCGCCTACGACTGAACAAACCCAATTATTACGCTCCTTACATAATGTTATTTCATCCAATCCTTAATTACGATTACAAACTTTAGAAGAGCTATTCATTTTTGACTATCTTCTTATAATAATATTATAGTTCCATATAGACATAGAAAATTTACATTATTTTCGGTATTGAAAATTGCTTCAATGTTTACTTAGAAACTTCGAGTGTACCAAAATAGAAATGTTTTCTAAGTACCATATTAAGAAATTAGGCAAAATATTTTTTTTAACTTTTGTAGTTTGAATTTAGTTAGATTTCTCATATTATTCGTTTATTTTTATGTGAGTTAAGGGTTAGATGCACTTTAGGTTTGCTATTACAATGTTTATGTATGTAGGTACACACTGTGCATAGTATTGAAGTACCTATAAAGATATCATAATATAATGTAGATACATTAGTTAATATTTGTGCCTGGTACGACATTAATATGTCAAACTCATTCATGTAACGCTCATTACATTACCACATATGGCTTGCCTTTCATTTATCATTTTCCCTTCCATTGAATTGTGTAAGTATGAATTTATTTTTCCACAGGATGGTAGGAAGTGCTGCCTGTATTATTTTTGTACCCACATTGTGTCGATAGAAGCCATAAATTAAGTACTCCTTAGTTCACATTACATGAAATCACATCATGTACGTACGTGGGTTCAAGTTCAATCTTAACATATGTTTCCATTTAGGGAGCAACCGCTTGGGCAGTTATTAATACTCTACATCATCAATGGTGATTTATTGTTGTACTTTCAAACTGTCATGTGACTAGGCAATGCCATTTTTCAAAAGTACTTTTCCACAGTCTTATTGACAATCTATTATGTTGTCAGCAAAATAAAATTGTGCTAGAACTTCACCTGAAAGTTTAAACATTTCAAATTGTAATTTCAACTTAAAAGTATTGTAGGTGTGTTTTGTTTGTCAATTTAATATTTAATATCGCCAATCGCAATACTACGTAGTAATATTACGTAGTAATTATTTTTAAATGAATTCGTTGGTCTATGTAACGTTTGTATTGATTTCAGCTACCTTTTGATTTTGTTTGATTAAAATGTTCCACTTGTTCAGTAGAAAGTTACATTAGTGATGCTTTTAGTTGATGTAAACGTAGTGTAAACAGATCTAATTTAGTATTTCACGTTAGTAGTAGCGTAGTAGTAATTTATTTGTGTAGCTTTCAGGTATGTTTGCAGATTAGAGCCGTTCTGCTCCCCATACATACATTGTTTACACAAGTTTTTAAAGGACTACTTGTCCTGCATTAATGCACTTATTTGTATTAACTATTAACTGCACTTTGGATATATTACTCGTTAGTCCACCCATAAAGAGGTATACATAGAACTCAAAAGTCAAAATCCTAATCTCTGAACAGCTAACTAATCTTAATGCATCTCAAGAGATTTTGACTCAGAAAAAGTACTTTGTGTCTACAGTGTCCGGATTAGTACTCGCGTCTAGATTTTTGTATTAGGCATGTTTCTTGACGTACACTTCGTGAATAATTTCAAACCTAGACATCATGACATGCATCAACTCCTGAAAACTTTATACATGGAGAGTAAAAGCTATTAACTATAGGACGTATGCTTGTAAATCTGTGGGAGTCTTTCAAGAACTTTCATAAGAAAATCAAAGTTTCATAAGGAAATCAAAACAGAAAGCTCTTTTCTCTTTGCATTCATAAGAGCTCAGCAAATATTTGCTTTCATTTCTAGTTTTATTAGCGGCAATAAAAATTAGTAGGTACCTACCACATAAAAAGTACAGAAAGATATTCATTACAATGGCTAATGCCAATTTTGCACCATTATCTAGTCTAATTTATGTGTATGGAAATGGATGTCTAGAATTGTATCTTGCCATCGGATTTTAACTATGATATGGATATGGAAATTAATTGTAACTTTTCCTGGGTAAATGTGATATTACATCAGGTACTCGTCACATAGTGCTCTACATAGAAAGTTTTTCATCCTGTGATGTTCACCTAGTATTACATGGTAGTCACAATGACTTCATTTCAGGGGAGTGACAAAGAGAAACTAAAAGTAGGGAAGGAAAGTGGATTTATTGAGAAAGAGCAAGGTCCAATTACTGAAATCCAATAATGTCATCTTCATCTTCGCCTGAAGTGCACATAAGAGGCGATAAAGTGTTTCACAAAAGGGAAGCTTAGTTTTTATAAATGGGAAAAAGCAGAGGAGAGAGTGAGAGAAAGCAAAAGCTTTTGCCAGACTCAAAAAAGATCTGACGATACTACGAGTAATTCCATCCTACTCCCTTAATCTATTTCTTCAAGATATATATACACTGTTCACTGTAGTTTTTGCTAAGAGAAACGGTGGCTAACAACCACTCATTGTTCTAATTCTACCAAAGGATTTTCCCCCTATTTGTCCTGTTTCATCAACAATTTTTCTCTTGTGAGTGATTTATTTTTTTACGGAAAATTCAAAAATGCTCTAAACTCTCTATGTAAAGATTAATTGAAATGAAATGGCAAATTAAACGCATTAAACAAACCCAAATCCAAAAAAAAATGTTATATTAAACTCAAACCTGTAATCCTTGCCATTTACCTATAGTAATGATGCATAAGATTTTTCAGAAGTAATTGTAATGGCATGGAATGATGAAGGAAAAACTTCTCACTCTCCCTGTATAAAAATTCTGTAGAGAGTAAATGTAATAGGCAGCTATTGAAGCTTGGACGGAAGATTTCCTAGACTAGCTGTCGTTATTGACAAAGAAAGCTTTCCTTCACATAATAACATGTGTAATAACCTGCTTTGTGTACTAATTCATAAAGACGACAAGAGTATGTGGTTGAAGCTACTTGAGGGAAAGTGGCTTTACGAGATCTAAAGAAAAGCAAAAGAGAGTAATCCAAAGTTATTAAATCTTGTGTCCTTCATTTATAAGTTTGAAAGTAAGGAAACCCCAGAGATTATTCAGGCTCCGGAATTGTAACCTTTTGTGCTACATTTCGTATCATTGACTAAAGAATGTCGTAATTATCCTTTAGCACAGTAATTAGTCATTATGTAGCAATCTTGGCAATTAATGTCTAAGTTCACAAAGAATTTCTGGTCATGTCTTAAATTCCGACACGATCATTTTCTTTGAAATTAGGATGTCCAATTTGATCTGTAGTAGAATTTGCGGTAATTTCATATAATATTATCTGAAAAAATCCCGTTCAGTAATGTTTTTCTTAGGTTTGAGGTTTGAAACGATTTGGATTTTAATGAGATTTTTAACTCACTTTCACATTATAGGATTTGTAAATATTTTCTTGATGTTTAAATAAGAAAAAGTTGTGTGAGAAAGAATTAGATTGTCAGTCAGATTGGACGGTAGTCGTAAGTTTTTCCAGTTCGTCAATCTATGAGTTCAGTTCAGGAAGCAATCGCTTTAGTTCACGGATGAATTCCCGCAATTCCAATAACTAAGAGAAACGGAAGATAAAGTTGGGGACAGAATTAGGAAATCTATCGGTCCATTATTGATTTGATAGTGGCAGTCTCTTCTAGGTTGGCAGTGTCGAAATGATGTTAGTGTAGCGCATAGAGAGATGAAACTGGAGAAGAGAGGAAAGTAATGTGGTCTCAATTCTTGCACGGTGACTTGGTTTTGCTTTAATAGTGGATTAATGTGATGCCTGTAAGGCGGGCGGGACAACTTCTTTCATTCTCGCTTCGAGCTGTATTAAATAAAAATGTAATATCATTTATTCTGAAAGGTTGAGAAAGTTTTTATTCACTGAATGATTTCAATATGAGTCAAGTTACAACTCCCGAGTTATAACACCAATGAATAAAATGAAGTTGCTCTGCGCTAGGGCCACATTTTATTGGCAAATTCCTTTGACTTCGTCTTGGCTCTCTTTCACTCTCTCCTTAACTAATATCTCCGTTTAGTGGAGAAAGTAAAAGTACTTTACACAAGTAACTAAAACGTAACAGTCTGAAATGGAGGAGTAGCTGCCACCCGCCGGAACGCTCATACTAATAATAATATCAGTTTCCTTGAAACTAGATTATTCCACCAAACTCAAGGATTAGATACTTGTAAGTGCAGTCACTAACATTTAACTAATGGCCCTAATTTAGTTCACGTAAATGTTCTACTCAATAGAAAGCTCTCTGACCTCATTATTCATTCCGCATATCCATTATTTTCTCTATTTAATGTGCACACTGCATGCCTCTCTCTCTCCCTTTCCTTTTCATTAGGAACAAGAGCTTAGCTCGTAAAAATACACGAAGATGAAAAGTGAAAATCCTTTTCAACAAAAGGAAATTGAATATTGAAGTAGTAGAGCATGCCTAACTTCTATATTACATTTCACCTAACTTGTTTTCTGCTAATCTAAATTAAGAGTTCTCCTACAATCAATTGACTGGAATGACTGGAGTGAATTACAAAGTTATTTTGTAGATTCCTTTTTTCATGTGAGAAAACTGAATCAAGCAACATTTATTGCAACGATTTCGCACAAATTCATTTTCAACGTTTCAAAATGAAATATACGTACATTGATTAATCAGCGAGATAAATAAGTATGCAATAAAATTCATTAGCAAATGTGATGTGATGCATTCTATTTTTATCAAAGTCTGTTCTTTAATAAACGTAAAATAAATCATGTAAGAGAATGCATGGTTTATTTTAATTAAAGTGCGTTTTTCTTGTTTCTTTCAGTATTCTTTGACGCATTCCAATGCTTATTGTATAGTGTAGCTGAGATTTATTTTTGAGAATCGACGCAGGTACTTTTGGTTTGATCATGCTGTCAACTCACAACTTTAGAGAGCATCACATATAATGAAGGGAATCTCTTTGATGACTTTCGGTAAATAATAAAAGAGAGGGACGGACGGATGAAGGAGACGTGAGTGTAGATAAAATGAGTGAAAGCTGAATTCAAAAATTTCTTGACTGTGGTATTTGGGAGACAAGGGAAACCTCTTAGGAGAACAAGGAAAAGATATCCTAGTTGTTAGGTATAGACGAATGAGTCGAGCGAATTGAACATTATCAAGTCATGTATAATGTCTTGAGTGTAGTGAAGTACACTTTAGTTTTATTCCTTTCCTTTGACACAAAGTCACTTTCTCATCCAAAGACTCATACAACAGAGTCCAATTTCAATCCTTTTTCAATTTACTTCCATTTTCCTTCCTCCAACAGCATCTTGTCGGCAGATCTGTCAACTCAGCCAAAGATGCGCCTTTTACTTTTACACAACCGACCTGAATGTGTGTATTGGCTAGGTAGCTGTACTAATGCAAAATACATTGACTGATTCTACTTTTTCCTTTTAAGACTTTGAATCTTTGATGGTAGTGAAGACAAAGGATGACGCATTATGATATTCCGTCTTCCTCCCATTTACCTTTGTTTTTCAACCGTAGATTCAGAGGATTGTTAACTATAATCTCATTTACTGCATTATAATGTCAATTCTTCCCAAAATCTTTTGTCATTCAACGCTAAAACCCAACTGTCATGCGTCTATTTTCATTTGGTGAATAATGCTTTGTTAATAATAGCAGCCAAATAAGTTAGGAGTTATCATAGCTAGGTACCTAAAGTACATATACAGCTTGCAAAACGTATAGGTACCTATTCACTACGTGACTGCTTTTTAGACATGTAGCAGGAAAATCTAGAGAAAATAATTAACGAAGGGGATTTAAAAATAGTTTCTTTTGTATTCTTTTTAGTAGAAAATGAAAGAGGCGAACGTGACTGTTTCAAAAGATACCATACTGCAACAGCCGCCTGAGTTTATTGATTGCACTGCATTAAAAATTACTCTTTAAGCATTTTTAAGTACCTACCTATAGTATGAGGGTTTTAGGATGGGAGATATATCTTCTATTCCTTTTCTTTTTTGTCTTAAGTGAATTTTCTTAAACACGTGTATAAGGTTAAACCACAATTTTGTTAAATAAATGTGGTATGGGCATAGTATTTCTTGAAATTATAAGTTTTCAATCTTTTCATACAATAAAATGAAAACGTTTTATAGTAAATGTATTTACCGTACCTATGCTACGCCTTGTTTTAATTAATTTGTATATAGCGTAACTCACAGAGTTATACAGAATAGATATAAAAAATCCTTGTCTGGTATGTTTATATCATTAAAAGAAAAGTATAGGAGAGGAGTCACATTATTTTAGGTGTGCATAAAAGAAGATGCTGTGTAATATCTTGGGATGTTGACCGCACTGATTGAAATCTTTCATGTGTTTTTGTGTCGCTACTAAAATTTCAATAAAAATTGTTAATGCAATAAAAAGTTGCAAATGTGGTCGTAGCGAGCATTAATGCTCTTGTTATCACATCATATAATTTTTGCAAGAGTTGTAGGATGGCAGTTTATTGTTAGCAAGTGATAGTACTGCTCAGACACTCAGACTATACAGCTGTAATATATTCTTGGTGTAGATCATCGAATATTAATAAAGGGGATCTGGCGAGTAGTTCCTTTCTCGGTGCCCAGTTTGGTTAGTAAATATATTGCAGTCGTAGATAAAAACAGGACAAAAGGGAGAAAGCTCATGGTGGAAAATAGAAGCTGTGGAGAAAGAAGTGAGTAGTTTATTTTTGGCCTCCTTCTTCTTTGGTTTAATCTAGAGGCAACCAAAAGGTACACCTAAAAATAACCAATTTCCTTTGACTTTCTCCACTTGGTAATTTTTCACTTTATTGGGGCCACTTTCTCCACAACGACTGTTACTATTCTCTCTGTACAGCTTGGCTGATTTTTGAATAGCATGTAGTCTATAGCCTCTACTTACATTTCTGAACGGCCCTTGCAATTTGAATGTCGGCAGGAAGAAAAGGAATGAAAATGTGATGCTGCCTACTTGCCAACTGCTACTACACACATATTATATCTATATAAGGACATATATATATATAGTGTATATAAGGCTTTCGGTATAGGTACATGGAGTATTTACTTTGTAAGTCATTCGACTCTTGTATAAATAATTAATCAAACTTTGAGATTCTGACCGAGATTTCGCTCCTTGCATGGCATTACTCCCAAAATGCCTTCTGTCGACTGTACACTATACAGAAATGTACTGACTAGCATTAGAAATGCTCTATATATTTATATATAGTACATTTATAGATATAACCTAGTATAAGATAATGTAGGTAGCCATGCATATCTTAGCTGTGTAGACAAACGCTATTTACCTCTCAAAAATAAGACGTCTTTCTTTGCATTTCAGCCAAAGACTGAGAAGTAGGAAGTATCTGTTGAGCTGAACTACAAAGAAGGCTGTGAAAACCAGGAAAGTGCCCAACTAGTACTCTTTGAAATTAGATTTTCCTTCGAAATCGCACTCTATAAAGTAGGAATTCTCAGTAGGATTCCTTCATTGTTTACCTTTTCTCTCTACAAACACTTAGACAGTACTGCCAGATACAGCGTACACATGCGAAGCAAAACAAAATAAAAAAATGCGTCAAATGCCTTTTCCCAATCCAAACTTTTATTTTGCTCTGATGCGTCCATTTGCTATTCTGAGTGGAATGTTTATTTTAATGGGGTAGCAGAATAACTTTTGGATTTAAGGAAATATAAGTAGCTACCAAAAGTACCTATGCAATAATAAATAAGGCTTGGATTTACTTTCCCTTCCCATTTATATAATAAATGAAAAAAATTGGTATAAGTTGACTGGCTCCGTAAATTGAGGTCTCTGGGTTGGTTGGTTAGTTATCCGACAGCACACGAAATTAGATTTCAGGGAACATAATGGTTAGGTCGTGGTTGAGACTCCTGCTCTTTACATTACACTTTAGTTCTACTTTCCCTCTCCCATAAATACTCCTCCTATCTACATCGTCATCTTGAAAGGATGGTGGAAGGTGTACACTGTTTCTTTGCACTTGGGAGAAAGCTACTTAGAATGATTATAGGAGGAAGGGATTTAATAGAGATTGTTGTGTAATGTCACTCTTAGATGATATCCAACTCCACACAACTCCTACCCCTAAACTTTTCTTCGTTACGCATCTATAGGCAGTTGACGTGTAGGCGGAGTGCACTTTGTCCTTTGTTTAGAAAATGCAAAACTCCTTTTGTGTTTCCCTCTATCTAGAAAGGGTAATTACTATTGAAGTGTCACACTTTGGACTTTGGACACTGATAAGATTTATGTTGCACAATAAGCCTGCTACGTCTTAATTCACACTATTACTTAATGGATCACTTAGTCTGAATGAAAACAATAAGTATCATAATAATATTATATCCGATACTGCCGGATCTTATCTGTATCTTTCTGTCTTATATCAGAGATTACTGCTCCTGAACTGAAAACTAGTAATTAGGAGATACGGAGAAAATGGGAAACTTCTTTGGAAACAGTACAAACAAATATATTTATTATAATGGTTTTGGCTAGTATGTAGTATGTGTATTAGGTGTGAGCTTGCGTTATATAATAGTGTGAGCAAGGTGGCATGAACAAACTTTGTTTTATATACATTTCACGCTCTAAGGACTTTGCCCTATTTCTCTGGTTCTGAATGTGGGTGAGATGTTGAGTGCATTAATTCTGTCAAGTTACTACTTTCTTTGTTACCTGCTGTGCCAGGAGGAAATTTTGTTAATCCTTATTCACTGACACGTTACTAACATTGCTCATTGTTTATATTGTTGAAATTAGAATCCACACAAAATTTTAAATAAATAGAGTAATAAAATTTTAACCAAATGAATAGATTTACCTTTTCAATGGCTCACAAGAATGATGTAATATATTTCGGTTTTCGGAATTCCAAAATGATTGTAATTGAAAATGGATTATTGAGTGAAAAAGTGTATGATTGTCGTTTCATCGATGTGTTACTAACTTTTCAGGAGCTCCTCAAGTCCTCAGGCATGCTGTTGAGAGGGAAGTTGCTGTCGAGAAAGGAAGTGATGCGACTCTAAGTGTTGTCTTCTGTTCGAATCCGAGACCATTGAAGGCGATTTGGGAATGGGGATCCATCAAGCTGGAAGCTGGTTACGATATGGGTCGATTCAGGGCTGAAAAAATCGACAACGTAAGTAAAAACTAAACTATCTACGCAGTAAATTCAAAATGATAGGATCACATTATTGAAAATAGGATTCATATACAAGAATTATGTTGTGAACTTCTGTAACGGCATGATAAGAATGCCCAGTTTTTAGTTGGACAGTTTCTAAACAAAAAAATGCACTTATTTTACTGTATATATAGAAGTAGTCTCATGCACTAGTCGTAAAAGACAAGGAACCAGAGCCCTAAGTAAAATGAAACTAAAGTTTTTTTTGCATATGATACTCTGGATCTGTAAAAGAGTGGAGAAGGAGAAAGTTAAAGTTGAGAAAGTTGTGCATTCAGTCAATAAAAACATGGGAGTGAGTGAAAAGCAATTTCAGATCCTTTTCAATTGCGATTCAATGAACCTGAAGCTAAATAAAAACAAATAACTTGTTCGATCAACTAGATTTGCGTAGTCTAGATTCACATAAAATATAGTGCATTGTGCCAATAATAATTTGCTCGTGTCACTTGTCGATCTACAGTGTACAGTGTAGACACAGACTACAGACACAACCACCTAAACAACTCTTGATTAGAAAATACACTAAAATTTTGTAAAACTCCTTTATTTTTCAAACATTGCCAGCTCTGGTGTCAATTTTACTGAAATTTTCCGATTTTCCTGGCACTACTGGCAGTATTAACAGTTTTTGTATTAGTTCAGGATTTAGTTTTATGAATGTAAAAGAAAGAGACGATGGCCAATAGAAATGAAGGAAGCGGAATATTGAATATCCGGCTTTTGGTGTGAGTGTCTTGAGCAATGTCATTTCTTGATCCTTCTTCTAGTAGTAGGCGCATTTGTGAGTCTGGACTGAGCTGGAAAATGGGATAGGAAAGTGAAATCAATACATATGAATGGAGTGGTTGAGAAAAGATGAGGAAGAGTCGGAAGAATCATTGGATTGCAACATTTATTCTTCTCGCGTGATTTTGTATGAAGGTCCTCCGTTGTAGCATTTCAATGAAATACTATGTCATTTTTCCAGTTCTATGGACAACTTATACATACGGATGCTATTCACCATAATATTCATCGCAGGTTTAGTGAGGTACTTTTTGCACCCTGTGCCCTCCTCCTCCTTCTCACTGCCTTTTCTTACTGTGCTGTGTAAAGTTTCGCTTCTCTCTGGGAGAATATTCTGGAGTATCGAGTCACGTTATGTTATCATTTCTCAATCTCAATGGTGCTATTGAATTATAAGTTGAATTTCAGTTCAAAAGCGTTGACGTGGAATGGAGTTCTGTTGGCTGGCTTCACTCTTCTGCCTGCAAAGTGATGTGTATAGTTATTAGGTCCTACACGAATACATCCAAACCAATACTTCCCTCCTCTTCCCTTTCACATATTCTCTCATGAATAGAATCGGATGGGATTTCATTTCAGTCGAGAGACTCTCGATTATTTCCTTCCCAATACTCCACTCTTGAACAACAATCCTACCTCGTCCTCCAATCCCCTTCCCTCCTCTTTCACACTCATATTATCTAATACTTATTATCCTCAATAGCTTTACGTCCATCCTCACCTAATTTAAATATCTACTCCACATTACGAACGTCATTTTTTTCTTACCCACCCTGTTACATAACCACCAGATCAATCCGTATTAAGGGTAGTATAAGTATATCACTGTTATACAGATTATATAACATTAAATAATATGCAGATATCAATGCTATTCAGTTACAATGCAATTACAAAACGATTACGTACTAAATGCTCGGTGACTGCTCTACTTCTAAATAGAAATCAAATAAGGGAGTAATAATAGGAAATTGAGTCATCCTCTTCGTTTTATCTTACTATTGCGCATCCTTGTTACATAAATATAATAATATCATTTATATAACCCATAGATTATTATTACATGTTCGACTCAAAGTTCTACTGAAGAAATAATAGCTAAAATTGAGTCGCATATCATGTCAATATGTATTGACACCATCCCGAACATCCGGGACAGAAAACAAAATTACATGCTGTTAAGAGCACCATGTTACGTACCAACTAGTAATTCATTTCAGTCAGATACAGACACATTGTATTTACTCTAGACGTTTAATATACCAAATTGTTTTTTTCCCTTCCACCTAAGGACAACTTAAAAATCCAAATATTATAAGCTTTGTTAAAAATTGTGGAGGCACTAAAGTAATTAATAATCTTAAGGAAAGTTATTTGTAATATAATTCCCAATCCTAATATCAGATATTTACAACCGAAACTGATGGAAATTATTAAGGGATACGTAGAGAGATATTTGTCTCCAAAAAAATGCTAATAGATTTTTTAAGAGATTTTTGCCAGTTAACCTGGTAAAATTGGGAGTAGCGGTTGTTGGAAGATCGCATGGCCAATATGAGTTGGCTACGTACGTTATTAGTATTTAACAATGTACATAGGAATGAGCTTATTTGAATAGATTAGTTGAATAGGTTGCAGCTGGCATATTTTCCTTTGGCTGTACGCACCTCGTGCCTATATACAATTTACATTGAATGAATAGACGTGTAGAGGTGTCTTATAAGTAAAAAGAGGAGTATTATGACTTTGCGTTATTAAAGTGAATATAGTAAAGTGTAACTTGTAAGTCCCAAGGATATAGTAAGTATATAGAGGAAAACTGTTCTACTTTCATGAAGATCGTGATTCGTGAGTGTAAAGCAGTTAGAGTGCGAGCCAAAAGCCTAGCTCTCTGTGGGTAAATAGCGTAGTAAAGTAAAATTTCAATGCATAAACTCCTGTTCCGTTTATTTTCCTTTGCCTGGCCTTCATTCCAGTCGAACGCAGAGAGAAAGTCGAAAGGATTGACAAAGAGACGAACAGAAGGAAGGAAATGAAATGAAAGTGATAGAGCATGTTACCCATTTCATTTATGTTGCTCTCCTCACTGTGTTTTCTATTTCACTTAGATGTGACACACAGAGAGGCCTGCATTATTTAAAACGTGGGAGTAGTGATACGACTATATATAGCAGTGAGTAATAGAGTAAAGAAGAAAGTCCATGTGTCAGGAATTGAAAATAGTTCGTAGGACATTACCTTGTCTATGCTTTCTATTTAAAATGGCAAAGCAGAGAGATAGTTTTTCGCCGTTGTTGTTAGTTGTGTGTCTGTCCTTTGACTGAAGTCGAGTGGAGAGGGGAGTTGACAAAAGGGAAAAGATGCAAACGAGGCAGGATTGATGTTTAGTTGATGTAGCTGATCTGACAATGAGAAGGAAAAGAAGCTTCACACAGTCCCTTACTCTATCTTTGTTAGCATTTGGAGGAATCAAGAGTTGAAATGCCAGACATACATATATAGACTATGACCATGTCATCATAGCTCAAACAAAGTAAATGGAATAAACTGCATTGCCATTATTGAAACTTGTGTCGGATGTGACTCAAGTTTCACAGAACACTTTCAAACGGTAATAGTACTAACTAAGGAAGATTAGCATAGCATAGCCCAGTGTCAAACGAATAGAAATTCTAAAGAAGGATTCCTCCTTTTAAATCAATTCCAAGTTTTCTCTGTCCATATAAAAGTATAGCTATATATAAGGCGGAAAAGGAGTCGATTGAGAACAGGCACGACGGATTTTGTCCATGCATGAATCTCTTTTCTATCATTCTCTCTCAGAAAATCACCTCGCTACTGGCTAACAATAAAAAAATAGTCTCTCCTTTTCAATTCTCAACTTTTGTCACTATTGACCAGACGACCTACTCCTTTCCTCTGACTTTCTTTCATGTTCATTCGGAATTGATTTGACTTTCCAACAGCCAAATATTGCCAACATTCGCTTTCTCTTCGTCTCCTCTACGAAACCGCTGCGTTAGGTGATGAAACCCTTTTCACATCCTCTAGAATCACGAGTTTTAGCTGGGATCTTCGTGATTTATGACTTGTATAGCCCAAATGTAGTCGCCGCCTTCACTTCGCACACACTTTCAACTTTCTCGAATTTTCCTTTCAGTTCAAGTTGAGTGTAAATTGTAGTGGCCATGTCCAGCTACTCTTCCTTCGTATTAACAGTCACTGCAGATAACACTCCTGTTCAATCCTCCGCTTTCTATTTCACAATACCATCCACAGGTTTTTACAGATACACTCGATCTAATAATATTCTCTGGTGCTGGACTTACTTGTCCGAAAATAGCTTTTCGCTTTTCACTCTTCTCTTAACTCTTAACACCTTATAGCCACTGAAAACCCAACCAAACAGAGAAGCAAAGACTGAGTGAGAATATATTGAATCTCTGTCAAACTCATTTTATTGCTAAATAAAAGCACATCTGTGTGCCTATTGACGTGTTAGCACCCTCATGTCTACTTTCTTAGCTTCCAAATGAAAAGAGAGTTGTTGATTTCAACGGTTTTCACACTTTGGATTTCAAATTTTGTTTTCCAGGTTATTTCCAATTTGCCAAGCCTCTTCGTCCGTTATGTCAATCCTCGCCCACAAGATCCAATACTCAAGTATTATGGGATATTTCTTTTCATTGTACTGCAATAATATACTTTTTTAGTACACAATCTTCTATATACTAAGCCAATTAAATATTTTTACAAAAATTTCTATTTTATTGTACATATATTAATAGGTTTTTTGAGGTTATAACTCTATATTAGACTCATATGATTATGGTATGGCTGCTGGCTAATTTTCTTTTGTGCGTATAGCGTAATTAGGGTTCTTTTAATGGGATGTATGCAGGTTTTATTACATTATAATAACAGGAGGCTGATATATAAGACTATTAAGAATGTGGCGTTAAGAAAATTATGTTGGGATGCAGGGAGCTGGTAGTTAGTAAATAGACTCTACACTCGGACACGTAAGGAGGTTGAAGAAAAAGAGAGAAAAGAAATATTCATTTCCCAAGTGACTTGTGTCCAGGGCCAAATTATGGAAATTTATTGCCGTTTTCATCCAATTTCCTTGGTCATAGTTGGAGTTTTGTGGTTTAGTTACAATATTCTCGGTTTGGTTTGGCTCTGTGGTGGCCGACGGGTCCTAGAGATAGTTTTCCTACTCCACTCACCATTTCCCTTCCGATTCACTTCTCCCCCCTCCTCTCACAACGTTTGCCCTTGAATGTACTCCAACAGTAGAGTGTAGGAAGTAATGCTATTAGAGTTCCTTCCTTTCCTGTCCCTGCTTTCTCTCATGTTCAATGAATTACTTTTAATTTACTATAGTACTACACGCCCTTAAGGATAGTTGGATAGTAAGTAGGAAGTTTATAGCCAGCCTCAAAACACTAGAGGACAAGATGGGGTAGCTAAACTTTTTTCTTGTCATTGTAATATTATTGTGTTTATCATGATGGTGTGTGCGTAGTGTGTGTATGTATTGTGCACTATGTTCCTACTTTATATTCTTGGGAGCAGTTATTGCATTATTGTGCAAACGACACGGCCTATCATCATTATTTCTAACAATAAGTGCGTGAGATTTTACGTGCTCTCTGCTTTCTCCTCTTCATACAACAGCCACAACGAGAGAGAAAGATACACTCGTATACTAAATCTAATGCGAATAGATGTTATGCAATGCAATATTAAAGATACTATTCCTCCTGCGATAATCATAAGACACAAACGAAACTATTCTACTCCTCATGCAACTTTATATCTAGAGATACTACTTATTTTAGCTATTGTTAGTTTTCCTGTTGTCCAGTACACTTCACATTTTGTTAATGGCACTCTTATTGCAGTCCCTCTCTTTAGCTCATAGCATTTCTGAATTGCTATATAAGTATATATACTATATATAGATAGCTGCATATATAAATGCGTATAATATAGTTCAATGTATGTATCCTGGCTTAACAACAACATGAATTCTTGTTTTCCAAGCTCTTATCCATAGTACTGTCCAGTAATTCCTCTACTTTGTATTCTTCGATGGTGTGTTTAGTACTTAGGGGTATGGATGTTTATTGCATCATCACTGAAGTAGTGCACGCAGATAATTACGCCTGTCTCATTTAGTCTCATTACAACTTCTGCAATATTTTACACACATTAACGAGTACGTGAACAAAAATAAAGTGCGAAGAAAACAATTCGACAAAGGTTATGGTATGGTCCTTCGTTAAATTGATTATGGAGTCAGAGTAGAGTCCTTTATTTTATTAGGCGCAAATTTATGTTGATGTTTGTCTTAGTTAATTTCAAACAATTTTTTTTTGTATTAGGCCCAAAGAAACGATTGCTACGAAGCGAAGCTTACAGTGACGAAAGCGGATTCAGCGGACAGTCGTCATTACTACTTAAATGTGGAGAATAATAAGGGGAGTGACAAATATTCTGTAGTTCTTCAAGTCAGAGGTGAGTTTTTCGAACATTTGTTTTCACAATTTTATAATACTATTTAGCGGAAGAACCGCATGTGCAAAAACTGTTGCAGGATTTGATTTTGTATTTGCAGACCCGGTGTCGATGGCCACCGTCATCGGAGTTATCATCGGATGCTTAATCTTACTAGTCGTTGTCGTCCTTATCATTCTTTACGCCTTCAAAGCTGAGAAGTGGTGCTTTTCTCGTAAGTCTCGCTTTCTGTCTCTCAAAAATAATTTTCACGTTCAACAACTAATATCAACTAATAATATTCACTAACAAAATACTCTTGCACGTTTCATATGTTTGTAAACTGTGCATATCATCACTACTACTGTGAGTCTTCACAAAAATTCCTATGACCTTTCTTACGTTTCTCATGGATTTATGTCAATGTTGACGTAAATTCTCTTATTATTCTACCATTTTCTAGCTCACATTTCTTTTCCAGATTTACAAAAATACGACCCGACTCGATAACTATCAATAATCAATGATGTCATATTGTATGACTATGAACATTTTAATTAGAGGTTCCTTGGATCCGTATTTTCCTCTACTGAATAATTACTTCAGTTTTATTTTTTTTGCATCCTAATAAGATTCGACAGAAAAAGAATTTAAGATCTTTTGCTTTTATGTTCTGCATTGGTGATGTAGGCGTTTTTAATGCGCTCAGGGACAAACTGCATATACTTTTATCATTTACGCACTGTTGATTCATTCCATTCCTTGTCGAGCAAACTTTCTCCATAAAGTAAAACTGAATTGGGTTGACGTCCGGAAACAACATTTCTCATTCTGCGTGTAACGACATGAGCCTAGTCTCTGCTTTATTTTTAGGAACATTTCCGTGAGATACCTACCTACCTCTTCTATGTATCATTTGCTGCTTTCACCTATTCATAGACGCTATATTTTCTGTGAGAAAAGTTGAGACTAGCGCATTGGCCATTACTAGACTCTAACTTTTGACTAATGTTCGTCCTATTGTAGATCAAAGCAGTTTCATTTTCTAATTGCTACTAGCTTCCCCATTTTATCCGTTATTTTCTGTTAATCCCTGGTCATTTTCTCAAATTGTTACCTCTTTGAAATTACTTAGTATAGAACTCATTTCAGAACATAGATTAACAACGGTAAGTGCAAACATATTTAAACTTTAGATCCATAGCTAGATAGAAAGCCAAGGGAGTCTAATAGAGGAAATTGGTGCTTAAGAAACTATTAAAATCTTGCTAATGTCATGATTTAACAAATTTCTATAATTCATACTCACGGATCATCTATATACTTTCTTCGATGTCCTCGTACGATCTAATCTAAAAACTTTACATCGTTATCATACTTTCCCGGAAACCTGTACCCTCTTGTCAGGACCATTACTTTCCATTTTCCTTTTTGCAGAGGTAGAAAACCGCAGCATTAGTAACAAAGTCCCTATATAGTCCTTAACAATGTACATTAGGGAACTAGGATTACGAATTAAAATAGAATTTTTCAGTCAAAATTCATTCCCATTTACCATTGCAGTTTCTGAATTAGCAAATATACTTAGAAGCGCTACTAATAGTATTTTTTTCTATGCAGTCACAATAAAGTTGTCTGAACCACATAAAAATGAATAAAACTATTAAAATATGAGCTGACCTATACTCGGCTATTTTTTTACATTATCTGCATAGTAGGACAAGTTTTTGCTCCTGACTTTACTAAAATAATTTATTCTGGAAATGAACCAAAAGAGATTAAGAACACAAAGAGTTTTCTGTTTCCACAAGTTAAAAACACAATCTAAATCCAAATATTGTGCTCTTAGTTAAAGCTATCAATTTATATGTAAATGACTGAACTGTTAGTCTAATGCACAAGTTTATGAATTCAGAATAGTTGAAACTAATACGTAGTTGTAGTAGGATAGTAAAATATATTGGAGGTTGATGCGCATTGTTTCTGGGAGGATGGAGGAAAATGCAATGTTCGCAAGGCTAAATTTGCATTGTAAATAGTAAATCTGTGTATAACTATATAGTGTGTACCAAGATTTGTAAACCTGTTACCATGGATTTTCAATTAAAGAATCCATGGTAACATGGATTCTTTAAGTACACCAACTTTGAGTGTGTACACATGCCAGAATGCGTAGCTCATCTATAATTATAGATTACCTACTCATATATACTCATCCCCAAGGTGGGTAAATCGTCATAGAGATAAGGATTTTTTCTTACTAAGGTGGCGAAATTTCAGCCATTTACATTGAA
>JAAAYG020014503.1:0-21509 GCA_009936455.2 Tomocerus minor
ATTTGCGCGAAGCGCAAGAAAATTTTAGGATTTAACAGATGTTACAATACAGAAATTCCATAACCAGTCAATACTCACCCGTTCCTCCCGTTCTCAATAACAGTATTTCTGAAGCAGTTCCAAATACATCTGAACTAGATAAAGCTAAAGAAAAGCTTAAAGAATATAAAGAGAAGTTTGACATGCTATTAAATAATGAGGATTTCAATGAAATGATGTTTCTATCATTATACGATGAATTCATTAAAGATTTGAAAGCAGCACAAGACAAACTTCCAGCCCCCACCCACCCTGCTAAAAGATATTATAATCTTAGAAAAAATAAAACTTGTTTTGTGAAAAATCAAAATAAAAAAGGATTTGCAAAATCTTCAAATCCAGAGAGAAGTGACAAAGAAAGGAGGAATAGAAACAGACAGGATTTTCAAAATCAGCTCATACAACACTATTATTATTTTAATAGAAAAAAATGTGTTGATTTACTTTTAACAAAACAAAACAATGTTAAATGTAACATTGATGTCTCGGAACTACATAGTTCTTTCACAGAAAGATGGTCTACAGAAAATTCTTATATACGTCCAGAATATGAACAAAGCCCATCATTTACGGAACAGACAGAAATTGACAAAACGTTTTCTGTTTTTATAACCAAAGATGAAGTAGATAAAGCATTGCGAAAAATGAATTCTGATTCATCACCGGGATTAGACTTTGTTTATGTGAAAACCCTAAAGAATGCAAAATGTAATCAAACTTTGGCTTCAATCTTCACATTAATGTTACTCAAAAACACCGTACCCATTTCCATGAAGCAAGCTAAAACAATCTTGATATATAAGAATGGGGAGAAAAATGACCCTAAGAATTGGAGACCAATAAGTATATGCTCTACACTAAGAAGACTTTTTGAGAGAATTATCATATCAAGAGTTGGTTGTTACTACTCTACATGTGATTTTCAATCTGGATCCGCAAATTCCCCTGGGACTTATATAAACACCGCTATACTAGATGGATGCCTCAAAAAAGCAAAATCAAGTAAAAAGGACTTAACGGTAATGTTTTTGGACGTTCTTAAGGCTTATGATATGATTGGACATCAGCATCTGTTTAAGACATTAGACTCCATTTTTATGCCCCAATTTCTTCGTAACATATTAAAGAATTTAATCAAAAACAATTCTACGAAGATACAAGTCAATGGAAAGAAATCAGACGACATTATATTCAAACGGGGCATTTTTCAAGGGTCCCCATTATCATCTCTCCTATTCAACATGAGTATCGATCATATACTTAAAGAACTATCAGAAGTTGAAGTCTCAAAAAAGTTTGGATTCAAAGTTAACGATGACTTAAATCCCTTATCATCATTGGGTTTCATGGATGATACTGTACTTGTCGCAAATTCGAAAGCCTCTTCAATCTGCTTATTTACAATGGCAAAATTCCTTTTCGAACAAGTTGGACTTTCTCTTAATGTTAACAAAACCAATATCATATGCATAGAGAAAGGAATCCTAATTGAAGCAATAATAGAAGTAGATAATTCCAATACTTTAACAAGTATAAAAAAAGGGGAAATTATCAAATATCTTGGAGTAAATTTCTCAAATGAAATAGTTCTGGACAAGCACTCGTTTACTGACACACTTTCAAATAGCCTGAACTGTTTGGTATCAACCCCATTACTATACCCACATCAAAAGTTGAGTATCGTAAACACTTTCATATGGCCTAAGTTTGTTTACACAGTTCAATCAACAAATATGTGTCTATTTTCAAAATGTTTTCTTGAAGATATAGATAAAATTATTAGGAATGCTACTAAAGAAATGCTATCTCTCCCAAGTGACTTTCCTAACAATTGTATTTATTCCCATCCAAAACACAAAGGACTTGGAGTAATACGTACAACTTGGGAAGCTCCATTGCAAAACTTCAATATCAACTTAACCTTGCAAAGAACTAAAAACAAATATGTTGATGCATTAAGAGACATTCCCAAAATTCTGGAAAACTGCTTAGATAGGATGAATGTTGAACAAGAATTCAAAAATTTGAATATTAACTTGATGTCAACAAGGCAAATATCTCAGAAATTACGAGAAATATTGCGACTCAAAGAATATAACTCATGGCGTTCCCTTACATTTCATGGTAAAGGAGTTAACCAATATGCACATTGTGAAAAGGTTAACAAAACTCTGTTTTACAAAACTGGGATATCTAGCTCTGAATGGATTAATTATCTGAAAATGATACCTAATGTCACTGCTAGTAGATCTATTCCTGGGAGATCTCAAGATGGGTTCCATTGTCGTAGGTGCAATGAGAAAAATGAAACACTTGCCCACATTCTTGGATTTTGCCCTTTTGGACTACTACTGAGAAATTCAAGACATCATCAGATTAGATCTCTTATAGCTAAATCCTTACAAGATACAGGCTTTGAAGTCTATGAAGAAATACATACTGTTGCACTTGACAATTCAAATAGGAGAATTGACATCATAGCTTTGGATCATCATAATAAGAAAGGATACATCATAGATCCAACCATACGTTTTGAATCAAATGAGGATAATCAAGCAGAAAAAGTGGATACTGAGAAACGAGAGATTTATGAAGCTTGTATCCCAGATGTACAAAATAAATATAGAATAAACTACCCATTTGAAGTCATTGGATTATACATTGGTGCACGCGGAACCGTCACTAAATTTTTTGAAAGTTTCATAAAACGAATGAAACTTCAGAAAGACTTAATCCTGGATGTGGCTATCATTTCAGTCAAAGGATCCGCATCAATTATACAAAACCATTTATACAAATCAAACAACTGTTGTTAAATTTTAAATATTTTTTACCTCGTTTTTGTTTTCAAAAAATTCTCGTTGAATTATTTTACTGTGTCTTAAGGCAACTTCTTTTTTGAAGCAGTCAATAAATATATAATAATATAATACTTCACTACACACACTAAAGGAGAGTGGAGTTGAACAGCGCACTATGAGCAAATGTAAATGAACACATTCCATTACGGGTCCCATTTGAAATGGCTGGAAACCACGCGGGTGGCCGTGGGCATGAAATTGTCTTTTTTAAATCAAGAAAAACAAATAGCTTTCCAATTTTGCTATATAGGGTCATCAACCGACTCTAACCGCTTTAGGAGATATTAAAGATTCAAATATCAAACAATCGAACAGTTGCCTTAGCAACATATACCATAACCATACAAATTCACTCAAATAAATGTAGTAGGAAATAGCGATGAAAAACTTGAACCCGGATTGCTCATCATGCAGCTTATAGCCATTATCCAAGTACGTTCCATTATGCTTACCGCTACTCTAGTCACATGCTTTTCAAGTGCAAAATTGCAAAAGCCCGATTTCGACATTTTGAGAAAACGTAGAGTTCAAAACAGGAGAAAAAACTCGACAATACCTTGACCCAGAGGCGGATCTACCTACCCGCGGGGCCCCCTGCAAGGCTGCTGGTGCGGGGCCCCCTAGTATATGTTTGATAAATTCATTACATTATCAAACTAGACTGGATGCAGAAATAAATTTTGGGGGAGGGGATCGAGGCCAAAGATATTTTATTGCAATATTTACGACGTCTACATTTCGCGCTTAGCGCGAAAAATTTTGAGCATTTTGCCAAAAATATTCTTTTTTTCTCGGCATTTCGGGTCGAGCTTGAGCCCACCTCTGGATCCGGCCTTGTTATGAAATTATCATACATATAGTTGAAGTAATCGTAATTCACAATCAGTGTCTATCATTTATAATGCTGTATATTTTATTCAATAGACGATGTGCGGATTAAATTTTATTTGAATATATCCCGGTTTCCGCCCAAATTATCACTCGCAACAGACTGACTTGTTGATAGAGTCCAACATTGTTGATAAGAGTCTATCAACAAGTCAGTCTGTTACGAGTGATAGTTTGGGCGCAAACCGGGATATATTCAAATAAAATTTAATCCGCACAACGTCTATTTAAAGCCGGAGACAATTTAAGCAACTTTAGTATTGGAATATTATATCTACATATTCTCGTGTAGCGCGAAAAAAATTGGTATTCTTTACCCATAATGAGTTAAATATATATTGCTCAAAATCGCGCGTAGCGCAAAAATTCTGGGTATTTCACGAAAAAATTCTTTTTTTTCTTACTTTTTGGGGAGGAGGGTGACCAAAATTTTACAGCGATTTTTGAGCAATAGGTATTATGCTATATTTCGCTCATTTAAGGTGAAAAATGCCAAAGTTTATAGCGCTACGTGCGAATATGCATGTAGATATAATATTTCGATATTAAATTGTAGCTCCCTCCGAAGTTGGGTTTCATAATCTTTGTCCGTGCCTTCCTTTCACTGAATGCAGTAAATTAATTAGTCGAAATAGTTTTTGAACAGCTTTAATTTAAAAAAGACTCTCGGCTGTTGAAATGGCAACTTTTACCGACCATAAGTTGAGTATATGAATGCAATTTGTAATATTGCCGCACTCAAAGGTTAGAGTAACACTGTTGACAGTACTAGTACTATTATGTTTAAAACTGCCATGATAGAGTGATAGTGAACGAAGTGAGAGAAAGACATGCTAGACGCATTTACTAAAACACTTTTTGCAAATGATAAATGCCCACAACACAATATTTTTCGGCTACTTCAAGCGCGGGGCCCCCCTAGGCGCGGGGCCCCCTGCGCCGCAGGTTTCGCAGGTGCCTAGATCCGCCACTGCCTTGACCTGATGGCCACAGCTGTTTTCTTTTAAGTGTGATGGAAAATTCAAAATACATTTTTCCAATGCATTATCCCCACCCCACAAAACTACAAATTTTTCTAATATGACGTTATAGTTTTGGAAATGTTGGTCAAGGTGCCCTCGAAAAATATGGAGCAATTTCAAAAATATGTATCTCAGTTACATCAAAGTTACAACACCGCCTTAAGAAATTCACAAGGTGCACATAATCACTCGCGAAGCAAAAAGGGAAAACAAACTAGTAGTTGTAACCAATTATAATTATATAGATAGAATAATTTCAGCATTCACGTGGAGGCTGCCACCTTGAATAATATTTAGTAGTTGAGGGCTGACGTCGTTTTTGTGAACATTAGCACGCTTTTTGTGCTTTGGCCACGGATTAAGCAACCAATAATTTTAGTTTATTTCCTACCAGTACATGTTCCTCGACTTCCACAGCGTTGCTATAATGGCCATCTAATGTCTGACGGTTTTCTTATCGTGTGTTTTTTCAAAGGATGCACAAATAAAATAGAAGCACGCTTCCAATAGTTAATTTTACATTGAAGCTTTCAATGCTGGATAAAACTTAGCAGGAAATGTCTAGTATTTAATATTGCCCAATTTAAAAGAGTTTATATTATTGTCAATTTTTCCATGTCAGTTTAACAAGACGTCTATTGAATAATTTACTTTTTCATTACGGTTGTCAGTTTCTATTTCTG
The DNA here is from genome assembly GCA_009936455.2 of Tomocerus minor. NCBI lineage: Eukaryota > Metazoa > Arthropoda > Collembola > Entomobryomorpha > Tomoceridae > Tomocerus > Tomocerus minor. Next base: position 5,494 of record JAAAYG020014503.1, read on the forward strand.
CATTTTAGTGTGTAATATAATATGATACGATAGCCCATGCAAAAATAATGTTTTAAAACCATACTCATTGCAGGAAAAACGAAGAAAGCCTATAATAAAGCCAGTCAATGCCCTTCGTACTGTAACAAGTATACATTTACGTCAGTATCAATTTGAAATAATTTTTTATGTATGCCGCCAATTCCGGCAATTCCCAACTGCAATTTTCAGAGTCCATGGTAGTGATTGAGCAAATGACGAACGTCGGATGTTGCCATTTGTAAGCAATCTTCTACCTTCCACCATAATATCGTGTGTGAAATTTTAATTGGTTTTTTAAATGTCTATTATTATGATATACTTTCAAAAAGGGCTTGCCTTGTAACTTGTAAGCATCTAACTTGCATTATGCATAAAATCAACTAAAATTCATTTACCGTATTACTCGAATTGCAGTATTTACCACCTTACCCCTAATAGTTTCTATTCCTTTTTGAGGAAAAATTATTCCCCTCCAGAAAATGCTAACCTGGTAATTCTGAAGTAAAGACAATAAAGTGACTCTAAAACAGGTGAAATGAATTTTATCTAAATTATTAGCCAATCAATTCGTAATTATTGTCTTCAAAATATTCACAATTTTCTGCTGTCAAGAATTTTTCAGGTAAAAAATTATTACAATGATACATGTTGTACTTCGTGCCCAAAAAGGGTTCATAAACGGACAACATCTATATTACTCAAATTTTATTATTTTAAAAGTTTTGACTTTTTGAGGTCAAAAATAAAATCTCATTTAAAAAAAGGAAATGTGTAAATTCGAAAACATTGAACATAAATCACTATCCAAATTTCTTTAGTGGCACAATAACTATCCGCCACTTTCTATGCTAAGCCATTTGCTTCAAATTTTTACTATGGAAAATGCGGTGAAAATGTGGGAGAAAAGACAGTTCACAGAGATAAAAATTATGACAAACTCAACCACCAATTTAAAAAATTTGGCGTGCGGACGTTGGTAAATTCTAAATCAAATGCAGCTTAACATTTGTATGTGTGGCAATAAAGTTCAAAAATGCAACTGTTCCATTATTTTGGATAAAAGTAGGTACCTACCTAATATTATATAAAAAACGTATAGAAATAGAATATTGCAGCATTTACATGTGGACGTTTTATTTGCATAAATAATAATTAGTAAATATCTCATTCGTGAACTTAGCACTAAAAGACGAGTAACATTTTAGCGATATTTTTTACAATCAAATCCAAAGAGCGTAGTGTATCCAATGTTTTCATTTTCGAAAGGACACAGCATCGGCAGGATTTTTTAAATTTCAGAAAATAAAGCATTGAGGAATTATTTACGTCGAATGGCTCATTCCATGTTGCTATTGTCTTCGTTGTCACCTTTTCTACAGATGCTCCTGCATATAAGGTCAGGAACCACAGTACAGTGAACATTATTCCAAGGGTCATAAAAATTGCAGTAAGAAAGATGCTTTCTTGTGTGACCGCTTCGTAATAAAATATTGGGACAACGATATTAATGACCATGCGCGCTGTTACTATAAGAGGTAAACTAAGTTCAGTGAGCACAGTTGTCAAAATTTGAAGCGTCCGGTACGTTTTCCTAATTTCTTCTGACCATTCTATACTTTCCGATTCATTTAAATCATTAGAACGATAAAGTTGGGAACGTGTAATCCTGCAAGTGACAAAAAACTTATAATATTAGAGGAATACACAATAATAGTAACTATCCATAGCCTGTACAATAACTTTTTCCTGGTTTTCTACAGACAACCATCAAAATTTTATTGATAAAAAGTTGGACAACGTTATAAGGATATTATGACAATGCTGTTAAATACTTTCATTATATTAATTACCTACAACGAATGTATTAACTGATTTATTATTTACCTTAAAAAGCAGCTGGCTTCGTTCACGAAGACAACGTAGCTTAAATATGAACACAGACAGAACATGACTACTACCAAAGATCTCCAGTAGAATAAAAGGGTTAAAAGAAAGCTAAGGATAATAAAAAACGCATTGGAGTATTTTCTTGGCATGGCTGAAGATAAATACACTAAATAATTGGGACGAAGCAAATTATGAGCGGCAAAGAAAATGGAGCCAAAAAATGCAACCTTAGTTGCCAGAATGAGTGAAAATTCCAAATAATACCCCAATAATGTATTGGTACTCCTTTTTTTACCTGCAAAAATAAAATAAAATTATTCAATGCATATTGATATTAATAAAAGGCTGTTCCAGATTGGCTATCTCATGGATATATTTATATAATTTTTTTTATTAATTTGTATATATTTTTACCCAAAAATTGATTGGAGAAATTAATAATTGCGGCAAAATATGCCATTACATACTTTTGACGCCACAAAATATAGAAGGACATTATTAAAACGGTTGTATAAGAGCAGCACAGGGACACAACGTAAAATAGCTTAAAACGATCTTTTTTAGATTTCATTTGTATAATTTCCGTCAATGATTTATATGTGATAAAAAGTATATATAAGAACATATATAGGATCGAAAAATAGAAGTTCTTTAGTTTTCCTTTTATAACTTTAAATCCTATACAAGATTTCTGTTTTTCTAGTTTGAAAGGTAGTGCCCCCAAGTTGTGACCGAATTGTACCACAGTACCTAAAATAAACCACATACTTTTACTTGACATTTTTAAGACTGTTCTATCTTTCGCCTTCCAGCGAATTCCTAAAGTACAGTGGAGTCGGTTTCCAATTTAGTTAACTACAGTTTCTTTCACCACAAGGGCAATTTTTTTAAGGCTAGATCTAAGTTTCGTAAGTAAAAATAAACTGTATGAAACTATTCTCAGGGTTACCAGCTATCGATTACTGTATTAGAAAGTCAAACCAGGGTGAAATCTCCTTATCGTCATTGCGAAATGAGAACGTAATATCTTCAGTAATTGGTATGTAGCCAACATGGAAACAAATATTAAAACAAACGGCAAGCCGTAACAGAAAGCTCACCCTAGTAGGGCTACCATGTACACAGCTTTACGGAAAAGCATTACCTGAAGTAGTATTATTATAGGAAAAAAGTAGTAGAACCAAAATATTTAAAATTTGGTAGAAGTAGTCCCTAATATTTAATATCAGGCAAAGTTATCATTTGATAGAAGCAGTTTCGAATATTTTATATCAGTAAAAATTTATAACATTTGATAAAAGCAGTTTCAATTGTTTTATATCAATAAAAATTTATAACATTTGATAAAAGCAGTTTCAATTGTTTTATATCAATAAAAATTTATAACATTTGATAAAATCAGTTTCAATTGTTTTATACTATAAAAAATAGTTCAAATTTGGTAGAAAAGTAAAATGAGTTTGAGTGGTATTTTCTTTTAATATTGTGGGAAATTACGAATACATTATAGCAGTAAGTTTTCCATAATAACGAAAATTATGATTGCATAGAAGCATTAAGATTTTCGTAAGAATTGATTGAAGTATTAACTTCAATGTTAGGTAGAAGCAGTATCAGAATTTTTATATCAAGCTAACAATTTACATCTAAGTAAAGCAGTACCTAATCAATGTTTTATGCCAGCAAAATATTTGTCGTAAAAATTGTGATGAGCAAAGTTGTGTATTAAACAATAAGACTTTGGCGACTAAAACATTAGGGAAACTATAATTGTCATATTCAATGCACATGTGCAACTCAAAAATGAAATTATTTAAGTTAATCCTAGTAGAGCTGTTTTCTAGATACTTACTGTATCGAGAAATAATTTTTCTAACTTTCATCCGTTAGTTTTCTGGAAATTAAAACATTTTAAAGTCTTAAATCGTTATCCTTTGCAATGCTAATAAACCATTGCAAAAACGGCTGTAACAAAGTAGCGGAGGTAATTTATGATTTACGTCCAGACGGACAGACAGAGTGGGCATTTCTATAAAGCAGCTATCTACGCTGAGGTACAGTTGGAAAGTTTGACCTACGCGATTACCCCTAAGGGGTCACTAGATTGAGCTCATTTACCATCTCACACCTACAATTTATCCCTTAAAGACGTACAGAAAGTTTGAATCGATTATCTTAATTCGTTCTTAAGTTATGACTATTACAGACAAACAGACATACACACGGACAAACAGACGTCCATACAGACGGACAGACAGAGTGGGCATTTCTATAAAGCAGCTCCGCTACTTAATAATAGATAATTAAATAATTATATTGATGGAAAAAGCAGGGTAACATGTTTTTAATGAATGGGTACAATTTTTTCTAATATTTATTGACTAAATGCTTTTTCAATTTATTCACCATTGGTTAATCCTCGTCGAAGTAGTTGCACATAAAAATGCATTTATTTTTAAACCCAATAATATTGGTAAGTATTCCCGCTTAAATGGAAAATACCTAGGGCAGAATTGTTTTAAAACGATACCTAATCAAAAACAATTTGTTTTGATTTTCCTGAAACTTAACAATAGCAGTTTTGAGAATGTCTAATGAAAATTGAACACTTTCAAAGACTAAAAGATACGAATCAAAATTTCAAAGATTTAACATAAAAGTTAATTTATGGTTTAAGTGTTTGAAAAGGCTGTAATGACGTTAAAGATTTCGTCCATGTCAGTGTATGAATTGTCATATTGTCATGGAGCTAAAGATGATTAGTGGTTAAAGCCTCTGCCCGGTTAACAGACAGTGTCCAAGTTCGACTGTTAGGTGCTCCTAAAATTTTATTACTTTTAATTCAGTATGTACTGCCATGACCAAAATATTTAACGATAGGGTTTAATGAATTTGAATGCCATTCGGTGTAAGCATTTTATAGCAATAATAGGTTGTCACTCCGCAATCAATTGAAAGTGTAGAAACGCATCAAAGTTATTATCTAGCAAAGGAGGACGACGGTAGGTGTTGCCTTTTCTGTGCATAATGTGTGCTATCAAAAACATTTGTACCCTTTATGATTACTATTTCTACCACATGCAATAAACTCTGAATTATGATTTATAGTTTCGGGAGCCTTTTTTAATAATAAACATCGAAATATTTCCCTCACAGGTGAAATATTTCGGGCGAGGGTAACGTATTTCATTTGGAAATTTTATATTTATTTCGCACTTATGAAAATCATCAATTTCTATAATTTTCTTAAAAAGAATGCAGTGAAGAGTTAGTTTTGAAAGAGCACATGAAAATTATATCCAATAGCGATAATATGATTTCAGTTAATGTCGAGCATTTCATCATCAATGTCTTCAATATTTACAAGAGGCGTAGTTATGCTATCATTTCAAAAAGCATAGCATGTGAAAAAAACAAAATTCAGATGTACAGCCAAAAATTAATATGTACTTTTTAAAAGACCAGCAACATTTTAGCGACGTGTTTTACAACCAAATCCAGAAACATTATTGCATCCAAATTATTCATTTTTGCAAATACACAGCGCCGACAAGATTTTTTAAATTTCAATAAACAACGTCTGGAAAAAGAATTTTCATTCAATGGCTCGTTCCAGGTTTTGATTGTCTTCCCTGTCACTTTTTCCACGGATGCTCCTGCATATGAAGTCAGGAACCACATGAAAGTGAACATTATTCCCATGCTCAAAAAAATTGCTCTAAGAAAAACATTTTCTTCTGTGACAGCTTCGTAATAATATAACGGTACAATTATATGAATGAAAGTGCGTGCCATTATTATAAGTGGAGTACTAATTTCAGTGAGTATAATTGTCAACACTTGAAGAGTCCTATACGTTTTCCTGATTTCCTCTGAGAGCTTCACGGTTTTTGCAGCATTGAGATTATTTGTGCCATTTTGTGAACGAGGGATCCTGTAAATGGTAGAAAATATCAGTTTCATATAAAAAAATATTACATGGGGTACCTTTTGCATCAAATATATTTTGTCTTCATCCGATTCTCTGTAGATGCATTACCGTTAAAATAAAAAAGGGAACCGTAAATTATCATTGACACAATTATAGTTACCTATAAGGTGAGCCATAGTCCCACCGAAACATAGCTAGAAGTGTACATATACAATACTTCATTGTTAATTTTTTAAATTATTTTGTTTCAGACAGCTTAAAGGGATAACCCTGTGAGTGGTTTTAGCGTTTATGGGTAAAATTAATTGTTATATTGATTATTATATAAAAACATGTCTCGGTTCAATCAACAGTACATTCGAGAATCCTCTTATTTGAATCACAGTAATTATCACGACATTATATCAGTTTACGTTACCCGGTTTGAGGCCCTATTCCAACTAAAAAATTAACCACCTCTAAAATCGAATTCAAATTGTGTAAGAATAAATCAGAATATGTATAAGATTTTTTTTAAGTTCTGTGTATACACTTTGGCGAAAAATTGAGGTGGTCACAGTAATTGAATTTGGCTACCATGTATGTATGGCAGAAACTTTTGCAATAAAAAGTCTCTCATGTGCATTGATGAATATAATAACCAATGTGTACAAAACGAAAGTTAAATTCAAAATTTCTAATTTACCGCATGAAGGAGCTTGCTTCGTCAACGACGACAAGGTGAATTAGCACTACACCCATACAGATTACAATTACTATCAATGATCTCCAATAGAACAAAAGACTTAAAAGGAAGCTAAGGCAGACAATAAATACATTTAAGTCTTTTCCTGACACGACCGAAGATAAATAAACGAAATGATTCGGATTAATTAAATTGTGGGCAGCAAAGAAAATGCTACCAAAAATTACCGCCCTACTGGCAAGAATTAGTGACCATTTCAAATAATTTCCAAGGACGGTACTGGTATTCCTTTTTGGACCTATCATTTTTTTCAAAATTAAAAATTTAATTAAAATGTGTTCAATTAACCATTTCAATGCAATGCATATTTTTATGCTGTATTCCAAACCCGCAATCAGTTCAACCGAGTTTCCAATCTTTATTATCTAAAAGAAATATTGGATTTCGGTATGTGTTTTAATGACCTCTTCTGTTTCCATTCATCCGTGTGGGTGGTTACTATTATTTTGAAATTCTATTAATATTTTGATAATAAATTGCACTGTAAGTGCCGCACAAACTGTCTAGTTGAACTGATTGCTCGGATTAGGCTGCTACATTTATATTTTAATTACAAAAATATCGTATTTTTAAAGTATATTTATAAAGTAGCTAAACCTACCCAAAAAATGATTGGAGAAATTAATAAGTGCTGCTAAATATGCAAGGATAAGTTTCCGGTGCCACATAATATAGAGGGACATTAATAAAACTCCTGTATAAGAGCAGCACAGGGACACAACGTAAAATAGCGTAAAATGCTCTTTAGCAGATTTCATTTTCACTATTTCCATCACTGTGTTGTATGTGACAAAAATTATATAGAAGAACATGTATAGAATCGAAAAACATACGATCTTTAGTCTCCCGTTTTTAATTTTAAATCCTACCCAAGATTCATCTTTTTCTACTTTGCAAGGTAGTGACCCCACATTGTAACTGAATTGCAACACCGTAGCAAAAATTAACCAAACGCTTCTACTTGACATCTTTCAGACTTTCTTCTTTTCTACCTCTGCCAGAGAAATGTTAGAGTGCATTGTAGGCAGTTGCATTTTTAAGTGCTGTTGCTTTATCCTCACAAGGGCACATTCTTTCAATTTCGTAAAAGCAATCTGTGCCAACCTTTTCTCAAGGCTTCCTGCTTATTATCAGTGTACACAGGGTCAAATTTATCATTTCTACATTTTAAATCGAGGACAAAATTGCCTCAATAAGAGGAATATGAAGATCATGGAAACAATTGTGGGCAAAGTTTTAAAATTATTTAGACAATTAAATAAAATTATTCATAAAATAGCAGCTGATAAAAATGCAAAGCAAGATATTGACAAAAACTTTGAAGAGCATTTTTATTTAAAAATTATCGACAATAAAGTACCTAGGGAAACTACTGTTTTTTTTAACTCAGTTTTAATTTTGGGTGTACAACTCAAAAATTACACGATGCTCTAAAATGTGGGTGGTTTTGTAATAGGGAAGTGGGGTTTAATGTTTGTGACACCATGGATCCAAAGAAGAACATGACACGTTTTAGCGAAAAATAATTATTCCAACTTTCAGCCATTAGTTGTAAGGAAATAAAAACAGCTTAGAATTCTAAACCGTTATTCTTTCCAAACCAAGAATTGAATAGGTATACTCGTATTCCGTTGTGAAAGGCAATGTGGTTATATTTGCGCAATAAGTCATTGAAATTCGATAGCCAACAATTTTAGGATCAGTATCTTTGTCTAAGTAGTTCCTTTGGCACTACATTTTTTAAATAATTGTTGGTGTGTTTTGCAGTAAAAATGAAAAATATCTGAAGCAAAACAGAATTATTTAGTGCCCTCCATGCACAGTATTTAATGATGTTGAAACAAACCAACCAATTCAAGCTGAACTCGAATATTGACAATTTTCTCCGCACCAAATCACAGACTCGTAAACCCCATATTTCCCTCAAAAATATTTAAATCGTAAAAACCATTTGAAACGGTCGAATACCATCTGAATATATTTTAGAAAAAGTATTTTGGTGGCGGAAATTTTTTGGGGGACATAACCCCCGTTTGGGGCTATCTCCGCCCCCGTAGTTACGATTTCCATGAAACTCATAAAAAATCTTCCTTACAGCAGTGGAAGCTTAACTGGAAAATTTCATCTAGAAATTCCCATTACTTTTGGAGATATGCAGTGTCAAAGTCAATTTTTTCCTTATTTTTTCCTTGTTTCAAACGCTTATAACTTTTTAGTGCCTCGGGCGTTTGGACACTTTGAATTTTTTTTTGTATAGAAGGAATGTGTGTGCACCGATTTTCGAAGGAATTAGAGAGCAGTCGACCCCTGATTCCAAGATATGGACTTTCAAAATTAAGGTGTTATTGGGTTATAACTTAAAGCCGAAGCCTTCAAATTTCTGAGCCGACTCCTGCACACTCCCCGGCAAAAGGCTTCATAGCCCTTTGCAATCTCGTAATGACCTGCAGGTTACCGCCCTGCAGTAAGCTAAGTTAACTTACACGAAAATAGAAATTGTGAAACTGGGCGGAAATTGGAAGGACAGAAGTTAGCCGATTCTTAATCTGACTAAATGACGATTGGCAGATAAGCAAATTAAATTGCATGGACTACATCGTAACTTTGATTAGCCTACATATAAGTGGTAATTAACCAAACAAAACTACCACCCAAACGAAACATATTGGAATCCAGAAAACGAAAACAGAACTGTGAAAATTCATGTACTACGCGTACTACTATGACTGGCTGATATTATAAGTAAACAGAATCATTAAAAGATACTTAAAAGTTACAACTTTATCACTCTTCCCCGAATAATGAATCTTACTCCACTGCGCACTGTATATACACTAAGCAGTCACTAAGTAGTCATCGCATCCAGAATAAACGTAGCCATACATTGGTCGTCGCGTTACTTATCCAAAATGTCACCGACAAAATTTCTCCAGAGGATTTTAGGACAAAGTAACAGTTTCCTGAACATCAACAATCCGCATTGATAAGTTCAGCCAAACGAAACCTGTTTTGCCCAACTCCATGACATTGTCAAACTCAGCTATTCTTTTTGTAAATACACGAATTAAATCAAGCAAGACTCTACTATTTAAAATAGGGAGTTGGCACAAAACAAGATACAAAAAAATTACTTAAAACGAAAATGAACTACAATTTAGGTTTTACGTCAAGTCCCCCTAAGTCAACCTTAAATTATGGTTGTATATTTTTTATTAAAATTATTATATATTATAGGCATATATATATATTACATTGTGTTTACTTTTGCTCGTTTCTTTAGCGTTTGTAATAGCAATGGGGATACAGTAATTTCCTTTAACAGCAACAGCTGCAGCAGTATGTATAGCAATTGTAGAGATTAAGATGCAATTCTTCATAGGACTAATTTCCCAACAGCTGCTGATATCTTGGAGCAACATTAAATAGATAGGCCTATACTTAATTGTAATACTCTACTGTTCTATTTTTGGCCTCAAATGCATCTCTTATTTCGTGTTACATTGATTAAATAACAGAGACAAAGATAACCTACACAGTACACTATGTCACACTGAAGGACAAAATAAATGTTTGGCAACTTTCGTTTGCATGTTTGTACACAAACAATATTAAACAATGGATCCCACGAAAAAGCTGGAAGTATAATGTGAAAAGTTTAAACGAGGTTGGTTTTTAAATCTTGTCTTCATAGAGCTAATGAAATTAATCAATGGATTTGATCACAAGGAATCTTTTTAAAAGTCCTCCCCCTAATCGTCAGTTACTGGTTTCGGCATGTATTAAAAATAATGAAAATCTAATTACATTTTTAAAGCATAAACTCTCACAAGTCTCACAAAAAACTAAAGCTTAGTTTTGTTGTCGAAATAAATTTAGAAAACTGTTACACTGGTAGGTGTTTATCATAAGGGGTCTTACAAGACGTGTATATAACGATATTGAATATAACGCGTTACTATTTTTGATATTTTCTTATATTTTACAATGAAACATTGAATAACGATATTAAATATATCGCGTTACTATTTTTGTTAGATTTAGGGATAAGTAGTTGTAGAACAAAATGGTAACAAAATGAGCTATTAACGTTATGGATTTTATGTCGTTACTAATTTTGTTAGATTTAAGGATAGATGAAATAAGTTATTCGTTATGTAATAATATTGTTAATATTTTGGTTAGATTAAATAATAGAAAAAAATACACTTATTCTTCTTATATAGTGACATATGAAGCAACTGAAATGAAAATTAAGATAAATCTATATATTATAGTCTTACGTGGTAATATTATGTCTAATCGAAAACGAAAAATAAAGCAGCAATTATTAACAGTATCTATTCAATTATGTTATGATGAATTGAAATTCATTATGTATGAATTAATAATGTCACTATTTATTACTGAGCAATGAAAGGAAACAATTTCCAGTCATAGGTTAAGATTAGCGTTACGCACCAACCTTGCCTCACTATTTCAGCTGTCACCAATTTGGGTTCGTGCCGCAAACATTTTTTACGATAATTATTATCCCTAGCAGTACTACGAACCGACAAGGCAACCTAAAAGAGAACTAAAATTCTAAAATTTTATTGGGTCAAATTAATTTTCACAAATAATTGCAATAAAACTGTTTGTTTATTGAAACTAAATAAAGCATTGTAAACCAATGGGCATAACAATAACAGCTAGTAGTAGCTATCCGATATAAAGCAAACCAACCAGAAATCGAACTGCCAAGTGGCCTGACTGTTTTCCGTTTAAAAAATGATGTGACTTCAAACTTAACGCAAACGTAAGTTCAAAATTTTGAACGTGTTTTTTATCCTTTATTACAATGGTTCTGAAAGTCACTGTTGGGTAATGGTGTGGTAGGTGATATAGAATTTATGAAATCAGCCATACAGTGAGTGCACGTTAGATAATGATCACTCTTCAACTTGTCGCATCATGTTGTTATTTACAGTTTCGACATGGATTAAGTGGCTTGGATCTTTCGAAGCTAATCAATCATGTTGACAAACCATCATGATAACGATGTTAGCAAATACAATAATTATTAATTTTGTACACACCCACAGATGAAATTTTTCCAGGACTATGCATTAATTACATCACAATATCATATACTTAATAATAAAAATAGTAAATGATATTTATAAACATGGTACGGGTATAATACTCTCAATTCTGCATGCAATTTGTTTCGCTCCTTATTAAACGAAAGTTAATTAATTCGGAAGAAATCTCATTTTCGGTAATTTAGTAATACAGTTAATTACAGTAATAAGCCATAAATTCATAATGATGACAGCAATTGACCATACAACTATATGCATAAACCCTACATGGCACTTACTGAAGTACTTTAGGTAAGTTGTGGTGATAATGTTCTAATTTTGATCATTGATTTTCTGAGTGTGGTAATTAATCGAATGAAACAGCTCATCAGGTACAAGTCACATGAATTTACTTTATGTTACAATACTTCGAGTATTAATCAATTATTATTATCTTAATCCCCCTTTAACTTTTGTAGAACCTATAAAAGCAGGAAACCACACTTTGTGTTCATTATTCCTTTTCAATTAATTGCCAACATGCAGAGACAACTCTTGTTAGTTTTGGTGGTAGGTGTGTGTGCCGTAATGGGCCACGTTCGAATGATCGAACCACCTTGTCGTCCAAGTTTGTGGCGTTTCCCAGAATTTGCTCAATATAATCCAGAACCGAGAGGAAACGACGACGAATTTTGGTGCGGTAATGTCCACCAGTTTGAAAATGACAATCGTTGTGGTGTGTGCGGAGATCCCATTGACATGGCACAACCCCGCGAAGCTGAACGAGGAGGTCGGTACTGGCGCGACGTCAATGTCAGAACTTACAACGCTGGACAGGTAACACATAAAACGATATTAAAAATAAAATTGCTTTAAAATCTTTGAATTGACGAAATAAAATAGAATGTAGATTAAAAATGTTTCATGAAATTATTATAAGATAATATTTAGGAGTTTAAATTCATTTGTCCTTTTGTCATCAAATATATTATCAGAATTATTCAAAAAGAAGTTGGTCGGCGTGGACTGACATTGATAAAGCCAAGATAGAGACTCTATTGTCTGTTAATTTTTCCATTCAATTTTTTGAAATGTCTCTGTCTATTCCATACTGCGAGGTTAGGGCGTTACAAACGGCTGCGGAAAATGTTGACGTTCAATTGTTGATTATTGAAGGCTCGTGTTATATGAAATATTTTTGACCAATTGAGTTCAAAAGTATCTTATCTAAAGTTTTTTTCTTACAGATAATCCCAATCCATTTACAATCAAACACTCAAAATCACGGAGGTGGATTTGAAGTATCTCTGTGTACAGCTACTGTTGAGACTGAAGAATGTTTCCAGAAACTGATTCTAGGAAACGGAGAAACGTTTTGGCCGATGACATTGGCAGATGGAACTTTCAATGTCGAGACGACAGTCCAATTGCCCGAAGGTGTCCGGTGTGAAACCTGCACTCTACGAGCTCACTATCGTGGTGCTCAAAATTGGGGTACCTGTGATGAGTCTCGCACTTGTGACTGCAACGAAAACAGTGGAAACCCACCAGGTGGCATGGGATGCTCTGAACAACAAACTTTTAGGAGCTGCTCTGATATTAAAATCGTCTAATCTGATAATTCATCTATTTGCAACCTTACCTTTAATTCGAAATGGTTAATAAATTCAATTTAAACTCTAAATCCTTAGAGAGCTGCAAAAATTTGTTATTACAGGAATATAAAGTCTTGTACAAATTACGCAAACATAAGGTGATAAATGTGTAGCAAAATAATCGAGAAAGTGGTTCTTTACATTACTGCTAAAATGCATTGCCTTAATTTGATATGTAAAAATCGATTATTAATAGCTTAAAATCATCTTAAGAATTATTCTAAAAATCATCTTAAGAAATTTTAAAATCATCTTAAGAAATCTTAAAATCATCTTAAGAAATCTTAAAATCATCATAAGAAATCTTACAATCATCTTAAGAATTCTAAAAATAATCATCATTAGGGTGGATGGTCGTATTTATGCTCGTTTAATAATCTGTCTGCTCTACTATTAGTATCCCTGTCATACTTCAGTTTCAGTTTTGTTATTCTATCCCTTAAATATTTGAAGGAGAGGCAAAAAGTGGAGGTACTAGACAGTTGTGCTGTTCCAAATTCCTCATCGCGAACACCGGATATAATGGACTGATTACTACCATGTTTACTGGAATTTAGACTGTACCTATTACATTTATTAAGAAACGGCCTCGTTTCTTTATAAGATCGTTGAGTCTGTCTGGTCGTACGTTCGTACGTCCGTACGTCCGTGGCTCCGTCCGTTTACACGATAACTCAAAAACGGATTAAGATGCTGACATCAAACTTTCAGGATATGTTCTAGGGGTATATACGACAATCCTTTTCGAAAATAGGATTGCTCCGTCCATCCATTCCCGTTCTGGGGATGGACACTTTTTTACCGCCGTTTCTTTCCTATTCCGTCTACAAGGGTTTATTTAAAATGCAAACAGTGAAGAGGAAGAATGATGTGCACAGAAACCTTGAAATGGAGCTTGGACTTTCATACACATGAAATGATTCTAGGGAATTTTTCTTAAAAAAAGATTTTGTATGTCTATATCTACCTGCCCTTTTCTGTTTTCCAATTAGAATATCCAGCCAAAATATTACGATCATTGAATAAAAAAAACCAAGTAAAATCAATACTAGGACAGGAACCCAAGCAAAACAGATCATGTAAATGAATGGGAGAAATAAAATTATACGTAGTACAAGGCAATCCATAGACGATAATGCAGTTTGAAGGAAATAAACCGTCGGTGTCCATTCAACGTTATAAGCAATAAACCCTTGTAGACGGAATAGGAAAGAAACGGCTGTGGACCTATTTCCTGCGACTTGGGTTGGCTCCAAAACTTTTCCATCCCCAGAAGGGGAATGGATAGACGGAGCAATCCTATTTTCGAATAGGATTGTCGTATATACCTCTAGAACATATCCTGAAAGTTTGACGTCAGCATCTTGATCCGTTTTTGAGTTATCGTGTAAACGGACGGAGCCACGGACGTACGGACGTACGAACGTACGAACGTACGACCAGACAGACTGAAGGAAGCTATAAAGAAACGAGGCCGTTTCTTAATAAAGCATAAAAAGTAGAAATCGAAAACGCAAACTTTATTACAGCTCTTACTAAAAGTCCATGCATCTTTGTGTCCTTCAGAACTGCCAATTTTTCGACCCCGTTTAAATATCTTTGTGCAGAATATAAATGAGAAGTTATATAATTATTTAATAGTAGAAGTATTTGTAAAAGTTATTAGCATATACTGGTATTATATAGATATGTTTCAAACATTAAATGAAATGGTGTTTAAATTTTGTATATGTGTAGCTTAATACCGTAATATCTTTTTGAAATACGTTATGTGTAAGTAAAGTTGTAATTTACAACAATTTTATAACGTTTGTACCTGTGCATAACTGGTCAATTACGATAATTTGATTACACCACGTAACCACATTTTTTAATGTGCTCCTTTTGAACTGAATCACTATGTAGCAGCATATTCTTGTAGAAAGGACGATGGATGTTATCAGGAAAATCATAATGTACCCCGCATGCAGAGTTTGCCAGAATATTTGGAGTAGAAGTGATCCGATAATGTAGGCATTGAGTACGCACAGAATACTCAACAAAAATCGAGACCAGTACGTTTTGTATCTGTTTGAGGTCATTTTCAGTCTCTTCGATTTCTTGTCCCATTCCACCATCCACAGCCAATTTCTTTCAAATGTCTTTTCAGCCCAATTGTCTAGCCATTCAATCAAGAACACAGAAGCCATACTAACAATAGTATGGCCAACAACCAAGACCAAAATATTTTGTATTTCGATACGAAATGTCGAGGACAATTGATATATAGTAAAAGTAATAATGATATATAGTGGATTACAACATTACTTGTTCTCCTATTACAGTTTTTATCGTTTTGGCAATATTGTATGAATTTCTCCTACTGAGGAAGATTGCCAGCAATTTAAACATACACTTAGATAATAAACTCCGAATTGAATTTGGATTTAAAAATTTCAAAAATATTTCTTTAAAGCCGTCAGTACATATAGTGGTTCACTTAAATTTTTAATATAGTCCGAGGTTCAAATTGAACAGTAACATACTGCAAACGTTTTCTAAATATTGAGCCTATTCAACAGATTTATATGGTTTCATGTGGAAAATTCTACAGCGTAAATGGGATTTCGTTGTTTTCTGTGTGAACAGTTACTTCTCCATCAATAGGGGTAGTCAAAATTATAATCTAATCAGATTAGATTAATTTTTAGATACAAAATATAATCGATTAAATCCTT
>JAAAYG020014514.1:0-21508 GCA_009936455.2 Tomocerus minor
ATACTTAAAAATTTATATCAAGTGTTAGTCTGAAACATTATATTAGTACACCGTTAGTTTGGCTGGAAAAGCTTAATAAAAGAGACGGGAATTCCCGGGACAGATTTCCCGGGATTGAATCCCCTAATTGCGACTAGTCCAGGACCATGTAATTTTATTGCGAACAAATAATACTAGAACACTAAAAATGTTCTTTCGTGTCTGGAAAAGTTTTGTTCGAAATATGTAGTAACTGCGTACTGTTTTTCAATGCTGAATAATAACCCAGATGTTTTAATAATTATTTTATTTTTATTCAATACGTCCATACTAATTATATAAATAGTCTATTTCTTGGCCCCCGTTTAACAAGTACCTAGCTACTCGATATTGTCCCCTAAATGGAATCCTCTCTGGAATGCTTTCTGGTCCTCTGTGCCTTATCAGCAGACATGTAAGTTTTAGCGACTTTGTGTGGAGCCATTCCAATATATTATGGTCTAGTACTCCTCACCAAAGTTTCGAAGTGTTAAAAATTGTTCTGGGAGCTACTGTAACTAAGCCAATAGACTTGAACTGTGTGTGTGATTCTATTTTGTGGATTATACAGCCCCCCTAACACACATTCATTATTGTCAGTTGCATATCAATACTACTTATTACTGTGTCATTCTGGCAATGCTTTGAGTGTAATGGGCAGTGGCAATAAAAGCCTCTAGATATATGTCTCATTTAGCTCTGCTCTTATTTCTTGTATATAAAAATTTATAACATAAGCATCAAGGCATCCAATAGTCTTTTGCATGGTAAAACATTTGTAGTGTTATAAAGTTTAATTTATCAGCTATAAATTCTAAAATCAGTCCCTCCCGTGTCTCTATCTGTAAAAACCTGTAAAATATGACAGAATGGCATACGAAAGACTAATTACAGGATTTAGCAAGATCTTCACTATTGTGTCATTTGTGAACGTAATTCCTTATAACTGGAATGCAAAAGAGATTTGCTTTACAGGAAAGCACAACATGTTCCTCTGGCGCTGCATTTCTTTCTTCTCTTACTTCCATTGCAGTGCAATTTGGCTCAAGCTTTATTTTTCAATTGGCTCCAAAAACAATGCTTTACCAATAATTATTCACTTTATGTGGGCTTTAATATATTCTTACTTCGGGATGGGACAATTGAACTCATCTATTCACAGAAAGGAAGTTCTTAATTTCACCAATAATCTCCTGTCGTTTTGTCTCAAATTCAACGGTAACAGAAATATTGGTTTAAAATTTAAATTAATCCCTTTTCTAAGTTCATGTATAATTCCAAAAATTGCAACTAAATAGATAATAATAAAATATACGTTAATTTTTCGTATTTTTAATTTTGCAGAAAAAAATTGGGGTTCATCAACCTTTAATTTAATCTTCATTTTGGAATTTATACTTTCGGTACTCATATTTTCGATAATAGTCGTGATGTTAGTAAGTGTTTTAATGGTGTGTCTTTTCACAAATTCCAATCATTACATTTTTAACGCCTTACTAATGTCCATGGAAGAAAAAGACAGTTTTTACATTTTAATGTCGTCATTAGTGGTGATATTGGAAACGATTACATTTAGTTGGGTCTTTGCAACTATTATATTTTATGTGTTCATCAATCTTGTCTACCTGAACTGTTGCACTGTATATTTACGATCACTAAAGTAAGTCATCTTTTATTATCTATCTGATAAATCAATAGATAAATTGTAGTAATTATTGAAATATTTTTTTTAGATCCCACTGTGGCAGAGACGATGCTTTAGAATTCATTAAGAAATATCGGGCCATTCAAATACTCCAAAATAGATACAACGAAGTGTCATCCACAATTTTCATGCCCATAAATAAATTGATAACAATTCTATGGTGCATATTTTGTAACTTTGTTCTTATAAATTATCACAGCATGTTACATCCTGGTCTTGTCATGCTGCTCATTCTAAGTAGTCTTAGTGTCCAAACAGAGATTGTTTATATTTCTCACATGACTGGGATGATTGCAGTAATTTCATCCAAATTTAGTAAACGAAAAGTTAATATCCGGTCAGAAACTGTAAATGCTTATAAATCTTGCAGAGCCTTAAAGGTGAAGGTGGCCTGCTTTTATGCCTTTGAAAGGTATACTACTGTTAAAGTGATTGGTGCCATTGTCATTGGAAGCACAAGATTGACTATCTTGTCCAGCCGGTATTATATGTAAAAATTTCTACAATAATTGTTCTATTATAATCATCGGTTTAAGTTATAGTTGTAGAGATATGCGTATATAGAGATATGCATGCGTGGGAGGTAGGTTAATGTAATGGGAGGAATAATGTAGCTATATTAAATAATACAAAATGTCATTTGACGGTTACTGGTCAACCATTATATTAAAGGATCGAAGAGAAAGATTATAATTAAAAGAGTTAAGGGGAAAGTGCATATTTGACTCGAAATATATGCGATAAGAATCCTATATGGAAAGGCAATATTATGTGTCATATGCAAACTTGCAACTTCACTTTCCCGAACCAAACCATTATTGACTCCCAAAAATTTTGGTCCAACCGAACTGAACCAGCGATTTTGCAAATCTGCATCGAACCGGACCAACAGGCGGTTTTGAAAAAATTCATCGAACAGAACCGAATCAGCATTTTGAAATAATTTGACCGACTGAACCCAAAACGGGTTCGGTTCGGTACTTTTACGAAACATCGAACCAAAAATTGCAGGGTATGGTAAAAATCATCGAGTCGAACCGAAATATAAATTTGACCGGACTGTATACCGAACCGAACCTGCACCTGAAAAAAAATCGTCCAAATCGAACCGGATTCGGTTCGGGTTCTGTTCCGTATACTTTTTCGAACCCCACTGGTTCGCCGAACAATGAAGTTGCAATTGTGGTCGTTATCGTTTTCTTCTATGTACTTGGTCAACCACAAAAATAAATTCAAGGACTTTATGTCGGATGAGGCTAAAACCAAAGAAAATTATACACTCGTTCGTACTAACTGTATAGCTAAGTAAAAGTGTAAGATGAAAGATACAAATAACAACTATTATCGTGTACGAGCTAACATTATTTATTCATAAGTACACAGTACAGCGTCCTTTCAAATAATATTGTCTTGTTTGTGCATAATATCTTAGGAGCATGAAAGAAATTCATTCACGAATCACGCTTTCACGTTATGCTTTTCAATTTCAAGATCAATATTTTGGGAATAAAGCAACTTGTATTGTTTATGGTATTTATGGTGATTAAATTCTTAGTTCGTATAATTAAAACGATGCAATTATGCAATGTATACATAAATAATGGTCAATGCTTAGTTCACCATCACATAGTGTATATAAGCTGTTGCGTGCATAAAAAAATACAAATATGATTTCTTTTTGCAAATAATATCCGTCTTAAAATATATAATGCTAATTTATTGTTTGTTTAAATTGTTTACTATCCACGACTTAGAAACCGTAATTACCTGCAGTACAAATTAGTAAAACATAGAATAATGAACTACGCCATTTGCATGTATTCATCATAATTTATTCCTTCATGGTAGTAGCATCGCTTTGGAAAAATTGACTTTTAAAATTACGTTTTTGTTTAAAAAATAAAACTCAATTTCTCACCAACTAATATTATAGCTTACCTATTTACAAATGTGTGTAAAAAATAACTGTTAGCTTTAAATAGAACAAGATGCGAAATTTTTAATGTAGCAGTATTAAATTTTGATCAGTTTTAACTGTCTATAATATCTGTCTGTAATATTTGTACATACGCCAACCAATTATAGGTCTACTTTGACACATGGGTTTCGAAAAAGTACGAAATAATTTCGGCTATTCAAGATATAATGAATACTGCAAATTGCCGGACAAAATGTGGGTTTCTGACACCTTATATATTATTCAATTTATGACGTTTGTTTTCGGTACCCTTCGCAGAAAATGAATGAATAAAAGCCGAAATGATTTTTAATCTTCATTCATTTCGTCAAAGTTTCGCCTCTTTTCTGACCCCTAAAACACCGATAATACACACGTCATTTTCATTTTACTATTTAAAAAAATGAAATCACACGAATTCAATGTTTTCATTTCTGTATTGATAATACCCGCAATCCTTCCCCGATGTATATTTGCAGAGGAGAATTTAAGTTACGGCCAAAATTATCCTAACCTTAAGGAATTGTACAGAAATGAGGTAAAATTTAAAATTATTTGTCTTCAATATTACTTTAAAATTAAGAGATTGCAGCAGAAATATCAAATAGTTTAGTATATATACAAATAATCAAATGGTATGCATATTTCAGAAATATATTCCAATTCAAGAGTTGAATTTCATTTTTTACTAAATTCGACTCTAGCCTTCTAATTTTTGTTCATTACATTAAGCATTACAGGAGGACAATTCGAAGTTCGGATTATGCACAGCAGCAAGCAAAGAAAGCAGGAGAAACTGCAATGCAAATGCATTTATCTGCTTTACGATCGTTTGAGGAAACAAGTAAGCTGCAACAGCAAATACATTTATCTGCTTTACGATCGTTTGAGGAATCAAGGAAGCTGCAACAGCAAATGCAAGAGCAATGGAACAGTGCCAATCAACAACAGCAGGAACAGAGAAATCTCCAACAATTTCATGCCAGGCAATGGGAAAGAGGCAATAGATATGGAAATGGGAGATGCAGCTACGGCTTTTTCGGAAGATTCTTATGTTTTCTTTGACTCGAAGTTTTTTCCGTCTAAGTAGATGCTGAAAGGAAAAATTAAAGCTATTTACAATCAATTCATTTTGCTGTATACTATTCATGTGCTTTGATCTGTCGAATGTCGGGAAACTGAGTCAGTGACCCGATCGTAGCTTGGTATATGTATGTACGTGTTATATAGTCACCACCAGTGTTATATGTTATATTGTAGTGTGATAATTATTACGAATGTTACGAGAATTTGATGAGAAAAATATTTTATTTCGTATATACATCAGTTTTACGAATGTCAAACTCAACTAAATATAATCAAATAATACAAATAAAAATTAAGTCATATATGTCCACACGCTTCATATTGCATTCTGTCGATTCTGCCTTTGTTGGAAATTAATTGAATTTGGATTCTAACATTCATAATTGTAAACTAGACAAGAGTGAAAACATTGCTAAATTTTTTACTTCTGATTTAATTTTGATTCAAAAGTCATAAGCTCACAACTGTGTGAATGAATCCCAAACGCATTATAAGTAAAAGACGTACATGTGTGCCAATTATTACAAGAAGTAAAACCAATCTAGAAGGAAGCCAAATATTGTCGTGTCAAGAGTTCGTCAAGAGCAGTGATGGGCAGTGGGACTCTTCTTTTCTGAGTACATCAAATTAAGAGTCTTCCAAACTCGTCTTTGTAATTTAGGTGCTTATACTGACAGTTGACTTTATTTTCGATCATGTGCACAAAGAAGATTTTGAGTTGACTTTATTAGAGTTCCTTTGCACGGAGATGGACTTTGAGTTGACATTCTTAGAGCATTTTCACGGAGATGACTTTGAGTTGACTTTATTTTGCATTTTGACTTCTAGATAACTTCTTATTTGAGTTTATTAGAGGCTACTTGAACGGAGATGACTTTGAGTTTGCTTTATCTTGATTTAGACCAAGTGGTAGGAGGTGACTTTTGGGGTCCCTGAGTTGTCACGTGGCCGCGTGGTGTGGGATGGCTTTTGGCAAATTCATGCCCATCACTGGTCAAGATTAAAAACTTTTTTCATAAATCACTTACGTCAGCATCGAGGATGAATTCGTGACGTGAGTCATAACATCTTGTGTGATTGTGATCGGCTCGAGCATCAATATAATAGGCGACTATTTGCTATTTGTGACCTCATTGTTTTAACGCTTGATAAGTTCAGCACTAGTTTAGTATGATCTGAATATTATAGGAAAAGTAGGAATGAGTCAACTCAACGCACCAAGAAAGAACTACTACGTCAAATCTCAGACAGAATTACGTCTGCAGATAAGACGTTGATTAAGTTTCAATTACAATACTCTTTGAACAATATGCTAAACCCTCCAGTCTCCTGAAAGAGTCATAAATATAATAGCTGTTCTCTGTTAAAATAATCATGTTGTATTTTCATTCTGTCTAGTTGACATGATGAGTGCTTAATAGGAAGTGTGAAGCAAGAAGCAAGCAAGAGTGTTTAATAGTGCCAATGCATCGCTTTTATTTTATTTTAATAGTTTTGTAGTAGATATATTTCTGTATCTTATAGTGCACTACAATCTAATGATAATGATATAATGTAATGACACTAACATTATATTATGATATTATTTGCGTAGACACTATCAGAGCCCTATTTGATAACATAAACAACACTGACTTTATTGTTAGTGCAAATTAACATGTACAAAAGAAATGGCCACATTATTTGCGATAGAAACTGGGTATCTCCTTCCACTCTCTGTAATTATATCACAATCTGTTAGAGGTGGGATTTCAGGCAACGCGTTAAACAACATATTATAGCAAGAAATCTGTCGCAGCCGTAACTGGACTAGAATACTCAAAATTTTGAACCAGAAATGGTCATGATGTCAAACTGGAATTATTTAATGATTAATTATGTAAATGATTTACAGCATAGAGACAATGCAAGAAATGTAGCTAGTGTCAATGTGCTACTGCTGAACCAGAAAATTCATTGATTTTATGATCATTATAACAGTAATTTTATAAATGTCGAACTGGATGGAATTGTATTGAAATAAAGACAAGTGTTATCTACTTAAAAAGGAGAGAATCTGTGGAAACCGGAGGTGGCGGCGGTACGGTTCCCTATATGCCCAGCTCTGCCGTGGGATTTACTTTTGGCAATAGTGTACATAGACTTCACTGTATATTATTTGTTGTCAACTAATCCAAAGTAATTCCAGCAGAAGACATGCGGAAAATGCTGGTGTTTGAAAGTAGCAGTTACCGCAAACAGTAAATGTTACTCTATAGAATTAGACGTTTAAAATATAGCCGAAGAATAAAATGAAACGTATCAAATATTGAAATATTAACCAAGCAGCTACAGATATAACTTGGATGTGTAGTAATAATATCTTTTTGTAAATGGACTTTGTGCAATGATGGGGATCTAAATTCTATGAGATCAAAAATGACAAAATTATATGCAATGTAAGTTGTGTTTATTTATAAGTTGTGTAGAGATGACCAGTAGAAAGATATGGTCACCCTGAGGAAATTCAAAGGAAAAATCTGGCAATGCCACAACCCGACACAATGACACATCTTAGATTCATTATCACTAACCTCCGCAAAGTCATCAGTCGGAATAAAGTATTGACAGTAGCTACTGAGACAAAAACCAAGTAACTAACACAAGAACTTTAGATCACACTATTCTAACATTTTGATCGCATTATGTTTTCTCGTGCTCAAAATGAGTTATTAACCAAAATGCCTAAATATGGAGAAGGAATTAAACAATTAGAAGTTGCAGAAACTGAGCCATTACACTACTCCACGGAAGATGCTTGCCCTGCAGCCTTACAAACCGACGTGGTTAGTACAAGCCACGGTCAATGGACTCCATGGTTACTTCCCTGGTCAGTGGAGACGGTAGCGCAATAGTCAAAATAACAGAATTTTCACCTAATATTGAGTGCAAACTCGATTTTAACAAGGGTGCATATTCTTTGTTATTTTGACTATTGTTTTACCATCTCCCAAGGACGGGGGAAATAACCATGGGATCTATATATCATGGTACAACTTTTAATATAACATTGATACATGCTGTTATTCACGGTTAATTTAAGGACCCATTCCATGGTGAGTTAGCTTTCGAAAACATTAAAATTTCGAACAAGTTAGACATGACTAGTGGTTGCCGAAACCTCACCTCACTTTTAACGATATTACAGACTTGTTCATTACAATCTGCAAGGCAATCGAGCAAAATTCTACAATCTCAAAAGTTAATTAATGACCGTTGTGCTGGGATTTTATTGGTGTAATTCTCATTAACATCGGTTCCGCGTGTCTTGCCCTATTCAAAGAGTTCTACGAGTTTTACATGTAAAGAGTAGGAAACCGCTTTAATGCAAATCCAATGGAATCTCAAGCAATTTCAAGGCTACATTAAATGTAGGCCATAATATCTACGAGTGATAATATTAGTATTTATTTTCTAGTAAACAGTTTTACCCACTTCAATTTTTATGCAACGATTGTATTAATTCAGCATGACAGAGGTATTTATCATTAAAAAAGGTGAATCGACAAAATTGTTGTTTTGACAAAGCTAATTTTTCATTACTACATCATAATTTATAAGAAATTAGAATAAAATATTTAATTCCTTATTGAGTGTTAAAAAAGTGTTAAAATTAATCAACGGGAAGCAAAAAGAAACTGGAAAAATTTATGTTTAAAAAGTTACTGTGGGTGGAAAATATACCTTAGCTAAGTTGAAAATAAGTAAAACAATTCCGTGACAATTAAGATATTTAATATGATTATATAATTTTCAGGTTCTGAGACAAGTATTTGGATATTTGAAGTATGAAGATATAAAAGCATGTCGCATTGTTTGTACCAAATGGCGAAATATTACCCAGCCGTTTTTCGAGAAAAAATCGCGAATTTTGTTGCTAATCAAAAAATCTGTGGAAGATAGCAAAAACCCTGCAGTTCTTGCCCAGCGCTTAGATCAATTGATGAAAGATTTCCATTCGATTTTATCAAATATGCCACAGTCCCAAACTTCTGCTGCAATTGGACTAAGATGCACTTCGGCAATTCCGATGCTCCTCTATGAAAATGTCCTGCAGTCGGAAGTCAAAAACCACATAACTGACTTAAAATTGAATCACGTGTACTTGACGGATGGCTATGGAAAATGGATCACAAATTACGAAATCAAAAGGTTAATTGGCGACCGAAACCTTTACCTGACGTCCTTGTACATTTCCTCCGGGCAATTTTGCATTTCTCCCAAGGATATTCCTATGATTGAAAATCTGACATTATTCGAGAGCACAATCATTTTAGACGGAATGAAAATTTCACCCAAGAAAATAATTCTGAATGGAGTTAAGTTTCGTTTGGAAAATAAAGAAAAATCGTCGAACACTCGTGTGAACGATTTCATCAATTTTGAACAAGTCCAGATGATTGAATTTGAAGGCTGTACAACAATTGCCGATGAGAATATTGTTATCGACATGAGTCAGCCGGGAATTTCTGTCGATTCGGTTTCTTTCAATGATATGAAAATTGACTGGAAGGCTACAAAATGGGAAATTCGAAAAATGATCCTATTTGATGTGTCATTTCTGGAAAAAACTGAAGCCAAAATCACTGAACTTCATGTGAACAGCCTGGATGATGAAGAGGTTGACTTGTCCGTTCTTCCGAAATCTCTCGAACTCTTAAATCTACACGAAAAACCTATGTGGTCTTCAAGCATTGTACTGCCGAATTTGAAGCACTTGATTTTATGGGACGCCAACTGCCTAAATGTGGTACCCTTCTTGCAAGAGTGCACCAATTTTGAATTACTGGAGATTGTTAATGGACCAACTAGCAGTAATTATGTCAACCACTCCATTACTACTATCTACGGTACCAAAACTGTCAAAAAATGTAAAATCCACTACATATTCGGATTGAACAAGGCAGCTACCAATTTCCAATTTCAGACAATGGTCGTCAACTGCCAACTTTTGTCACAACGGGGTGAAAAATATGTTACGAAAATCACTCATGACCTCGTTATTCTTTCTGGAGACTTTATAATAAAGAAAAACGAGGAGGCAGGAGGAGACCATTCTTTATATCTCATTAACTACATCAACATCAATAAATCCACCAAAATTGCTATCGGATGTATTCAGTGGGAAGAAGGCGTAGGAAGTGAGCATCCACTACTTTCATATGTCGACAAAAAGGCAGAGTATTATTTAATTGGAACACGAAATGAGAAAAAGCCTGGGAAGGCAATAAACAGATTTCAGTTTGATCAGTTGAGCTTATTTGCGTTTGGTAAGAAAGAAATATTACATTTCCTTAACTGAACGCCATAATATTAATATATGTGGAGACATAACACATATGGTACATAATTTCCTAATTAAATGTACCTACAGATTTCTATTAATGTAAAATTAATGTTCTGTTTCAAGTAGAACTGTAAAATACTATGCCACAACCTTAAGAAATATTTACGATATTATTTTGTGAAACAAAAAATTAACAATATATAAAAATATTATCTTTTAACGGAAATTAGATTACAAATTCCCACTTTAAGGAAATCCTTTCGCAAACAAAGACAGAATAATTAATTAACGAGAAAATTTAATACAATGTGCATAATTCAAGTAGATATTTTACGATAAGATTGATTTAGTAGATGTTCCTTTTCATTTACTATAGACATTTCCATTTTACGTAATACATCTTAATACAATAAGTATATTAATAATATTCTTCAGTAATTCATGCATTCAGATGTTGTATATCTACCGCTGTTTGTTTAAAGAAACGGATTAGTACTTAGGCATTAAATTTACTTTTCAAATAGTGACAATTGCAATTTGAGTATTATGTAGGAATACATACAATGTGCGTATTAATACGATACATGTATTAATACACTTGTAACATTTTTATATGACCTGTATAATAAATATAAAGCTGGATAGTCTATACAAATTGGCATTCGTCTTTTAATTTTAGACAGCTACCATTAAAAAAATGAAATTTTTACATCCATTGTTTAATTTTTCATCCATTAACTCAAAGTTTTGGAACAGTATTGTATTCCAAAATGCTTTTATATTATATTGTCAGAGAAAAACGCATTTTTTCATTAGGTAATGATAATTAGGTATATATAATGACATTAATGACTTTTATTTGTCGCTGAGCGGCTGAGCAAAATATTTTTAGGGTTTGTCAAAACAACGACATAGTAAGTAATAAGTAATAGGGTTGACAATAGACAATTAAGTTCAGTTTGCCACAACAATTCTAAAACTAAATTCAATGAGGAAAAACCAGCTTTGCTTTTGTTATTTACTTGTTTTTATTTGATAAGGTACATAATAAAGAAACTAATGCTATAATATACCATGCAATACACACTAGGTCTTTATACGGGTTGTAGTTATACTTTTGGTTCACTTCGCATTACTAGATTACTTTTTACTACAGTGAAACGTGAAACATATACATCCATACCTGAAACCCATTAATTTCAACATTAAATTATATTAGAGCACCAAACGTACTTTATCTTCAGTTTATTCTTATAGGTATAATTATAGGTAGCCAATGATAGCAAAGATTCTATAATAATACATATTTTTATATTAGGCTTTCAATTACAATTACTGCCTAAAATTAAGAATCAGTTGACCAATGGAAAATGGAATGGATAAATTACATATACTACGGGCATATTATGCATAATATGTAGGCATATAGGTATTTATACTACCCCATTCAAGCAATATGAAGCAAAATTTTCCTCTTCGAAAGCAAGAAAAAGTTGTACTATATTAGTTAATAGAAGCCTACAAAGAATCTAATAGAAAATCTCTATTTATTTACACAATTATTAATAATTTATATAGTTCAAAGTATCAAAATGATAGGGTGAAAAAATTCTTATCCGATATAGCCCCTAAAACAAGAGAAATTCTGTTTCAACTCTTGAAAAGTCATTATAAGGTACCTACTTGTTCGGTACATGACTAAATCTTAGGATGAGTACGTATTAGTGTTTTTATCTTATATCATTAACAACGAAATTGTATTATTTATGACAACATCCATGAAAGTGAAAGTGGTGGATAAAGTGAAATGATACAGGAAGCTGACATCAATTCTTAGACATCTAAATGATTTCAGATATCTCCTCTGCACAGGATCAACGTCGATATCGCCACTCTTAATCAAAAGCAGCCCAGATCTTGTGTAGACTTTTCCTGCTGCAGAAAACACGGTTTTCTCTCCCCAGAAGAAAGTGAGGACACCCACCCACATCGCGATATAGAACGTTAAGTTTACATCTTTGAATAGTCTTATCGCACCGCATTGCAGAAAAACGTGGTTGAAAAGAAGAGAAGCCGTTCCAAAGAACCATTTATCAGAAAAGGCATGGTTGTACAAATTATTCAGAATTCTCATCGGACGGTAGACTTTCACAAGGTTGAAAGTACTTCCCCACAACGGATTGTGCTCCTCCCTTTTCCTATTTTCAAATCAATAGATTAAATCAACCAACTAACTTTAACTATACTATTTAATTACTGTATTTTCTTTAATTTTTTTAAGAATTCGTATGTTCTAATTTGTGTATTACTCAAACATTACTATTTTTCTCCAATAGTATAAAATATGGATCAAGATTTTGTTAAACTTTTTTAAACCTCGTTTCTAATACTTCCAAAAAACCTAAGAGATTATATTCCCTGAAATTCTAATGAGAATTTTACGCAATACTTTAGATTATTTTTTAATTTTTTAAAAAGTTCATTTTCTTGAAAAAATCAGATTGGATGTCCTTGAAAAAGTTTATCGATTCGTTTAAAAATCGTGATAGCATTTTCTCAAGCGTCAGTGGATTTGACTTTATAAAAAAATAATTTTATTATAATACGAGAAAATAGATTTCAGTATTTGAAGACAAGTGCTTGGTGGACCAAGGATTGCATCGCCTTACTAACTTTAAAATTGAATACAATCAATCGATTATGAATTGACTACCTTCCCTTTTAATTTGGTATACAGTTATTAAATCACAAATAGTGCCATGCTCCGGCGTAGTAATCGATACTGAGGCGTGTACTCCATAAATAATTCCACAAACCTGAGGAAGAAATATAGCCAGAAACTTGTACTGTCAAAATATGCAGAAGAAGCCATGGCCAAAAAGATCCAACTGTAAGCAGCGTACACTGAGATCCAGTATTCGAATATGAAAAAGAAGAAAATCATCCCTCTGGAGTCAAAAAGGTCAGGAGGAATGACGTATGAAGGCCA
This sequence comes from Tomocerus minor, assembly GCA_009936455.2. NCBI lineage: Eukaryota > Metazoa > Arthropoda > Collembola > Entomobryomorpha > Tomoceridae > Tomocerus > Tomocerus minor. The sequence continues at coordinate 13,082 of JAAAYG020014514.1, forward strand.
ATATCGGATGTTGTGTCTTTCTTCTAAATAGGAGAAGGCTGGGCCTATCGGCTGAAACACAATTATAAAAGTGAGACACCAAAAGGCGATGTATCTGCTGTCCTTGTACTTCTTATTGCCCTCGAAATTTTTGAGCATCGTTCCTATATTCAAAATATACATTTATTTATTAAATGAAGTACATATAAGAGGATATATTTTGAATTATAAAATGAAAATATTTAATATCACACTCAAAATACACACTTCGATAACGTCGATCCAATTTAATGAATTTGTTGATGAAACCAGCGACTAAATTGATATCCATCAGAATTAGAAGATGACAAACTGTTGCCGAGATGCGACTGATGGAATGGCTTGCCATTTTGAAGAAATCTACGAAATCCTCATCGTAATGATTTAACTTGTAATAAAATGCAAAAGACAAGTATACTGCATCTATGGACATCCAAATATTCAAAATGCACCACACAATGAAATTTCGACTGGAAACCTTCAGTGAAATGACATCTTTCTTCCTATCCCATTTGTAGGGAGAAACCAAGAATTTCTCTCCAACAGTTACGTAAATTTTTATTGCTTTTATGGAACGTTCCGTGATCATTGTATTTCGTCAAGTTCATATGCTTTTCGTTGAAATGGAATACTTTAACTGCTACTGGTATATGTTTTAAACTTTTGCTAAAAGTCCAGTTTGGATTAATATGCTAGATAGTAGGCTATAGGCTAGCCAATATTTCCAATTTTTGAAATTGCATTTAAGTTGCAACGCAACCAGGGTATAATTCTCAATCAATTTATTAATGTAAAAGTGAAGACACAATATAGAATTTTAATAATCTTAATCGAATCTCTATAAAGCAATGTTTGACCAACCACTGGCTAGTGGGCGTTTTAAATTGAAAATCGGCATGTATCCATCCTAGGACCGCTTAATACACACAAATGAATAAATCAGTATACTTTAATATTTTAGTACAGTACATACATACTGGTTTCTTTTACAACATGGATACGCTCCCAGATATGCTCTAAAAGTAAATTTATGTAAGTAGTTATAATAGTACCTATTGGATTTGTATAGTCCACTCCTAACTAATTAGCTTAACTAACTATTTTAGCTTAGCTGTGCACTCAGTCAACTTTAAACGCAAATTACACAACAATTAAATTTATTTGTGTGGGTTAGGGGTTTTATTTTTTTTATTTACAGACAGAGTAGAATGACACAGACCGTCCCAAGTCTATAGATATGGGCTTACAGTAGCTCCCCGAAAATTTTTAATACAAACTTTAGCACTTGGAAACTTTGGTGAGGAGTACTAGACCATAAAATAAACTAACGGCAAGCCGTAACAGAAAGCTCGCCCTTGTGGAGGCTACCCTGTTCACAGCTTTAGTGAAAAATGCACACACATAGGGAAATGACATAATGCCTACAAAATAGCAATCCGTTGCAATGACTCCCATTATTATAATCCATAAACAAAAAAGCTTAGAACAATTTCTAATATTTTAGAGCAAATTCTAATATTTTAGAGCAGTTTCTAATATTTTAGAGCAGTTTCTAATATTTTAGAGCAGTTTCTAATATTTTAGAGCAGTTTCTATTGTTTTAGGGCAGTTTTTAATGTTTTAGGGCAGTTTCTAATGTTTTATATCAGTTTCTAATATCTTGAACAGTTTCTGATATTTTAGAGTAGTTTATAATATTTTATAGCAGTTTCTAATATCTTAGAACAGTTTCTAATATTTTAGAGCAGTTTCTAATGTTTTATAGCAGTTTCTAATATTTGATAGCAGTTTCTAATATTTTATAGCAGTTTCTAATATTTTATAGCAGTTTCTAATATTTTATAGCAGTTTCTAATATTTAATTATTTGATAGAGGCAGAATAGAAATTTAGATGTACCTTTCAAGAATTTACTATTAAAATAAATAATAAGTAAGCATTAGTAGAAACTGCTTCAATTAAAACATTACATTTAGAAGAAACAGTAAGTAATAGTGTTTCAATCGTAGAAATCGCAAGAATCGATTGCAATATTAACTTCAATGTTAGGTACAAGCAGTATTACAATTTTTGTAATACCGCGCTAACAATTTAAATCTAATTGAAGCAGTAATCAATATTTTATGCTCCCAAAATATGTAACATTTAATGGAAGCAAATATGAATTATAAAGTGTCTGTATAGTGAAGCAGTGTTTTACTTTTTATACTGCAGGAAATTATTGATGCATAGAAGCGGTAAGATTTCCATAACAATTTGTTTCACCATAAAATTCAATGTTAGGTAGAAGTGGTATCAATATTTTTATAATACAATTTAAACGATTATTAAAAGCACAATAGATATTTTGATATACCTTTCTGCTCGTTGACTATTAAAATGAACAAAAAGTGAGCGCGCGTTATCTCGGTAACCTGTAGAGCGATGGGGCACATTTTGAATAGGGCTCGTCACGGGCACATACGCAATGTTGATGCATAGTTTGGCCAACCTCCGTTGATGCGTTCGAGAGTTATCGTGTTAACGGACGTACGTACGGACAGAATGTGTGATTCCATAAGCTCCCCAAGGGCGAGCTAATAAAAGCTAATCACATGTTTAAGAGTATCTCCTTAGTAATCCTTTCCCAAAATGAAAACATGACTCAGAAGAAGTGAAGTCTTTCCCACTAACCATGCATTGGAAAAGGCCATATGTATATATTATTAAGCCTGCGTAATGATCGATAAACTTTCAAGAGATCGAAAGAACATCTCTGGTTGTGAAGATTCACTCTCTGGTTGCGAAGATTCATTCTTTGGTTGTGAATATTCACTCTTTAATTTACAGTTTAATACAATGTGCATAATTCAAGTAGATATTTTACGAAAAGATTGATTTAGTAGACGTTCCTTTTTATTTACTATAGACATTTCCATTTTACGTAATACACCTTAATACAATAAGTATATTATATTCTTCAGGAAGTAATTCATGTATTCAGATGTTGTACAGACATCGTCGTTTATTTAAAGAAACGGATTAGTACTTAGACATTTAATTTACTTTTCAAATAATGACAATTACAATTTGCGTATTATGTATATACATAAAATGTAAACACACAAGTATGCCCGTATTAATACGCTTGTCAAATTTTTATATGACCTGTAAATATGAGACTGGATAGTCTATACAAATTGACGTTCGTCTTTTAATTTTAGGCATCTACCATTAAAAAATGACATTTTTACATCCGCTGTTTTATTTTTCATACATTAACTCAAAGTTTTGGAACAGTATTGCATTCCAAAATGCTTTTAGATTATATTGTCAGAGAAAAACTTATTTTTTCATTAGGTAATGATAATTAGGTATGTATATAATGACATTAATGACTTTTATTTGTCGCTGAGCGGCTGAGCAAAATATTTTTAGGGCTTGTCAAAACAACGACATAGTAAGTAATAAGTAATAGGGTTGACAATAGACAATAAAAGTTCAGTTTGCCACAACAATTCTAAAACTAAATTCAATGAGGAAAAACCAGCTTTGCTCAATTTTGTTATTTACTTGTTTTTATTTGATAAGGTACATAATAAAGAAACTAATGCTATAATATACCATGCAATACACACTAGGTCTTTATACGGGTTGTAGTTATACTTTTGGTTCACTTCGCATTACTATTACTAGATTACTTTTTACTACAGTGAAACATATACATCTATACATAAATCAAATTAATTTCAACATTAAATTATATTAGGGCACCAAACTTATTTTATCTTGAGTTTAATCTTATATCTCTATCATATACGTATCTAAGGCCGGACCCAGGGGGGCTTAGGGAACTCGAGCCCTCTACGAAATGCCGAGAAAACAAGAATATTTTGAAAAAATGCTCAAAATTCTCCGAGCTTCGCGCGAAAAATAGTATTTTTCTTCAATTTTTGGCCCTAAACCAGAACATTTTTCGCGTAACACGCGAAATATAGCGGTTCTAATACAGCTATAAAATGTTTTTGGCTTCAAATCCCCCCCCTCCCCAAATTTATTCCTGCGTCCGGCCTTGTTCGTATCACATATGTAGCCAATGCTAGCAGTGATTCTATAATAATACATATTTTTGTATTAAGCTTGTCTATAACATTTACTTCCTAAACTAAAGAATCAGTGACCAATGGAAAATGGAATTGATAAATTACATATAATATGGGCATATTATGCATAATGTGAGCAGTATATATGTAGGTATAGGTATTTACCACACCCAAGCAATAACAAGCAAAACATTCCACTTCGAAAGCACGGAAAGGTTGTACTATATTGGCTAATAGAAGCCTACAAAGAACCTACAACAAAATCTTTATTTACGCAGCTATTAATAATGTATATACCCAGTTCTAAGTCGCAAAATTATAGGTTGAATAAATTATTATCCGCTATAGTTAAACAATAGAAATTCTCTTTTTACTCTAGATAAATCATTATAAGGTACCTACTTGTCCGGTACATGACTAAATCTTACGATAATCATGAGTACGTAATAGTGTTAGCATTATAATGCTATAATATTATATCATTAACAACGAAATTGTATTATTTATGACAACATTCATGAAAGTGAAAGTGGTGGATAAAGTGAAATGATACAGAAAGCCGACATCAATTTTTAGACGTGTAAATGACTGCAGATATCTCCTCCGCACAGGATCAACGTCGATATCCCCACTCTTAATCAAAAGCAGGTCAGATCTTGTGTAAACTTTTCCTGCTGCAGAAAACACGGTTTTCTCTCCCCAGAAGAAAACGAGGATACCCACCCACATCCCGATGTAGAATGTCAAGTTTACTTCTTTGGATAGTCTTATCAGTCCGCATTGCAGAAAAACGTGGTTGAAAAGAAGAGCAGCCGTTCCAAAGAACCATTTATCAGAAAAGGCCTCGTTGTACAAATTATTCAGAATTCTCATCGGACGGTAGACTTTCACAAGATTGAAAGTACTTCCCCACAACGGATTGTGCTGCTCCCTTTTCCTATTTGTAAATCAAAGGATTTAATCAATCAGCTAACCTTAACTATACTTTTTAATTACTATATTTTCCTTAATTTCTTTAACAATGCGTATTTTCTTATTGGTGTTTTACTCAAATATTTAATTTTTCTCCGATAGTATAAAACATGGAAAAGCAAGATTTTGTTAACTTCTTTTAAATCTCGTTTCCAATACTTCCAAAAAACAACTTAAGAGATTATATCTGTGTGTAGTAAGTATCCCATAAAATTCTAATTCTTAGATTGTTTTTTATTTTACAAAAAGTTGATTTTCTTGAAAAAATCCAATTAGATATGTTTGAAGAAGTATATCGATTCGTTTCAAACTCGAGTATTTTCTCATGCGTTTGTTGATTTGACTTTCATTTTAGCGTATTAATACAAAATATAATTTAATTATAATACGACAAAATAGATTTCAGTATTTTTTAGACAAGAGCTTGGTGGACCTATGATTACATCGCATTTCTAACTTTAAAATTGAATACAATCAATCGATTATGAATTGATTACCTATTCCTTTGTAATTTGATATAAAGTTATTAAATCACTAATAGTGCCATGCTCCGGCGTAGTAATCGATGATGAGGCGTGTACTACATAAATAATTCCACAAACCTGAGGAAGAAATATAGCCAGAATCTTGTACTGTCAAAATATGCCGACGAAGCTATGATCACAAACGCCCAACTGTAAATAGCGTAAACTGAGATCCAGTATTCGAATATGAAAAAGAAGAAAATCATCCCTCTGGAGTCAAAAAGGTCAGGAGGAATGACGTATGAAGGCCAATATCGGATGTTGTGTCTTTCTTCTAAATAGGCGAAGGCTGGGCCTATCGGTTGAAACACAATTATAAAAGTGAGACACCAAAAGGCGATGAATCTGCTGTCCTTGTACTTCTTATTGCCCTCGACATTTTTGAGCATCGTTCCTGTATTCAAAACATACATTTATTTATTAAATGAAGTACATATATGAGGAAGGATATATTTTGAATTATAAAATGAAAATATTTAATATCAAACTCAAAATACGCACTTCGATAACGTCGATCCAATTTAATGAATTTGTTGATGAAACCAGCGACTAAATTGATATCCATCAGAATTAGAAGATGACAAACTGTTGCCGAGATGCGACTGATGGAATGGCTTGCCATTTTGAAGAAATCTACGAAATCCTCATCGTAATGATTTAACTTGTAATAAAATGCAAAAGACAAGTATACTGCATCTATGGACATCCAAATATTCAAAATGCACCACACAATGAAATTTCGACTGGAAACCTTCAGTGAAATGGCATCTCTTTTCCTATCCCATTTGTAGGGAGAAACCAAGAATTTCTCTCCAACAGTTACGAAAATTTTTATTGCTTTTATGGAACGTTCCGTGATCATTATATTTCGTCAAGTTCTTATGTCTATAGTTGAAATGGAAAACTTTAACTGCTACTGGTGTGTTTCAAACTTTTGCTACAAGTCCAGTTTGGATTAATATGCTAGATAGTAGGCTATAGGCTAGCCAATATTTCCATTAAGGAACTTTAAAATTGAATTTAAGTTGCAACGCAATCAGAGTGTTATCATCAATCAATTTATTAATGTAAGAGTGTAGATATATAGGATTTTAATAATCTTAATCGAATCCCTACAAAGCGATGTTTGACAAGCCACTGGTAAGTCTACGTTTGTTTTGAAAATCGGTATGTATCAATCCCAATCCCCGGACGGGTTAATACACACAAATGAAAATCAATAAATTAGTATACTTTACTATTTTAGTACATACACGTTTCTTTTAAAACATGCTATGCTCCCAGATCTGAAAGTCATTTTATTTAAGTCATAGCCGTATTGAGGGGGTGGCATACGGGGCAAATGCCACCCCCGAAATCCGAGAAAAAGAGGAAATTTTTGGAAAAATACGCAACATTTTGCGCGTCACTCGAAATGAGAAATATTTCATTAATTTTTGGGTTAAAACAGTAAAATTTTTCGCGCTAAGCGCGAATTGGAGCTTTCAAAAATATTGTAATAAAATGTGTTTGGCTTTGCCCACCCCGAAACTGAGTTCTAAATACGGCCATGATTTAAGTAGTTACAATGGTACTGGAATGAATGTGACAAAGCACACCGCCCCCGCTTACACCGCTTGGAGGACTTTCGGGTAACATTCAATACATAAAGGCGTGAGCGGCGGGGGAATATGTTTGTTTCTTTTTAGGTTAGGTTACCCGAAAGTCCCTAAGCTGTGTATTTTGTCTCGACGACCCATTGGAATTGTATAGTTCACTCCTAACTAATTAGCTTAACTAACTATTTTAGCTTAGCTGTGCACTCAGTCAACTTTAAATGCAAATTACACAACAATTAAGTTTATTTGTGTGGGTTAGTGGGAGTGTATGATCTACAGACAGAGTAAAATGACACAAACCGTTCCAGCCTATTGGTTTACAGTCAGTAGCTCCCTGACAAGGCCGGATCCAGAGGGGAGGGGGGCATTGGGGGCTCAGGCCCCCCTTCCCCCCAAAATGAAAATGCCGAGAAAAGAGAATATTTTTGGAAAAATGCTCAAAATTTTCCGCGATTTGGCGCGAAAAAAGGTACTTTTCATCAATTTTCGGAAAATTTAGTAATAGTAAATACTGCAATAAAATGTATTTGGCTTCGATTCCCCCCCCCACCTCCCCGAAGTTTATTTCTGCATCCTGCCTTGCTCCCTGAACAACTTTACTGGAGTGTACAAACTTTAACATTTGGAAACTTTATTGTCTTTTGTGAGGAGTACTATAGACCATAAAATGTAATAGCTCAACATAAGTTTACGGTTATCTCCTTAGAAATCCTTATCCAAAACGAAAACATGATTAAGAAGAAGCGAAGCCTTTCCCACTAACCGTATTGTATACATTATGGCAGGCGTAATGATCGATAAACTTTCACGAGATCGAAAAAAAGTCTCCATGAAGTGCTGTGCTCTACTTATTATGATAGAGTAGCATTATATTATTTTTCCGGTATGCGTAAAACATTTAAAACTCCGGATCCTCAAAGCATCTGTATGTATCACTCTCTGGTTGTGAAGATTCATTCTTTGGTTGTGAATATTCACTCTCAGGTTGTGGAGATTCATTCTTTGGTTGTGAATATAATCACTCTCTGATTGTGAAGATTCACTCTCTGGTTGTCATAGATGGGCAAAATACATAGTAAAGTTTTTGAAAATACTTAGTCCAAAATACAAAAATTTTAACCTTAAAATACATAATACATTTCATTTTCCTCGAAAATCAAAATACAAAATACTGTATTTAAAATACATTTTTTGGGGTCCAAAATAAAATACATGTATTTTGAAAATACTTTTC